>ML783598.1:1184066-1195109 GCA_009831015.1 Picea engelmannii
AAAGCCCAATGGCTTCTCAATGTATACCTCCTCCTCAATAAGACCATTCAGAAATGCGGTCTTCACATCCATCTGGTGGATCTTCCAACCCATCTCTGCTGCAATGGAGATCACTACCCTGATCGAAGTGTAACGAGCAACCGGTGTAAAGGTCTCATCATAGTCGACTCCCTCAACATGTGAAAACCCCCGAGCCACAAAGCGAGGTTTGTACTTCTAAATGATGCCATCCACAGCATGCTTGAGCTTGTAGAGCCACTTGGAAGTCACCACCGACTTCCCCTCAGGTCTAGGAACAAATTCCCAGACATCGTTCTTCATGATGGAATTGTACTCTTCCATCATGGCATCTCTCCATACTTGTCTACTAATGGCCTCCTCAAAAGTGGAAGGCTCAGACTCCCGAATATTGCTCACCATCGCAATGTAGCTGCAAAACCTCTCAGGAGGTTTACTCTCCCTCACTGCCATCTTGGGATTCCCCACTGAACCCTGTGCATCCCTCAAAATGTCCTGAAGCCACTTGGGCTTCTTCCTCTCTGAAGTAGTGTCCTGTGGAGGGGACTCTCCCTGCTCAACCCCATCTTCTGAAGACAATTATCCTGTAGTAGACCCTGAAGTACCTGATCCTGAAACCTGTGGACCGGTAGCCTGCGAACCTGAACTCTGTGGCCCTGTCACCTGTGAACCTGTAGTCACCGAAACTGGTGGCCCCAAAATATGTGTCACTGTAGTCTACTACGGGCTCACCTGAATCTGAGATGAAGACTTCTCTCCTCTCTCTGTCCCTCTAGACTTCCTAAAGGCTTCGTCCTCCTCAAATCTGACATCCCTCCTCAAGACAGTCTTCCTCGAGGAAGGAAGGTAAATGCGGAAAGCCTTTGAAGTCTCACTGTACCCAATAAAGATCCCTCTCTCTACCATGGGTTCCAGCTTTGTCCTCTTCTCAAAAGAGACATATGAATATGTGATGCACCCAAAAATCCGAAAGTGCCCCACCTTAGTCTTCTTCCCAGAGAAAGCCTCCTCAGGAGTCATGCTCCCCACAGCCCTGTGAGGACTCCTGTTCTACAGATAAACTGCAGTGTCGCATGCCTCAGCCCATAGAAATAGTGGCAGCCCTTGATCATGTAGCATGGCTCTCACAGCCCCAACAATGGCCCTTTTCTTCCTCTCAACAACCCCATTCTACTGCGAGTTGTAAGGAACAGTCAACTCCCTCCTGATGCCCTCTCCTTCACAGAAATCCATAAACTCCTTGGAGGTATACTCACCCCCATTGTCCGATCTCAGGACTCTGATTTTCTTCCCTATCTGGTTCTCCACAAGAGCTTTGAACTCTTGGAACCGACTGAAGACCTGTCCTTTGGTCTTCATGAAGAAAATCCAGGACTTCCGAGAGAATTCATCAATGAATACAACATAGTATAGGGATCCAGCCAACGATGCCGAAGACATCGGGCCACATACATCTGAATGTATAAGATCAAGTATCCCTGCTGCTCTACTGTCACTGCTCGGAAAAGCAGTCTTGGTGTACTTTCCCAAGATACACCCCTTGCACAACTTATGGTGCTCTGAACTGAAATCTGGAACTCCCGTCACCATCTCCCTCAGAACTCGCAAAGCCCCATGGTGCAAATGTGCCATCCTCCTATGCCATATCTCACATAGGTCACTACTGCTGCTGCTAGAATGAATCAATGCTCAAACTGGCTGGAACAAGAACTTGTATAACCTCTCATGTCTAGTACCAATCACTTTGGCCGAAGTGATGCTAGACCCTCTAGGGAAAAGAAGCACCTGCCCATCACGGAACAAGACCTCATAGCCCTTCTCCTCAATAGTAGAAACTGACACTAAGTTCTTCTTCAAGCTCGGAACATAAAGAACCTCTGTCAAAGTCATGGGAGGCAAAGAATCCCTCCGAAATGATACGGTCCCACAACCAACCACCTTGACCTCCCAGTCATCTCCAAGAACTACCTCTGCATCTCCACGCTGAGTAAGATCCATCAAGTGCTCACGAACTGTTGTCATATGGTGAGAGGCACCACTGTCAATATACCAAGTATCGGGAGTAGTGGTATTCGATGATAGACACACACTCAAGGAAAATTCCTTGTCAAACTTGGTGGAAAACTCTTCCACCTCTGTTGAAGATGTTGTTTGTCTCGACCTTGGCATCTCACCAAAGGTCCCTTCTCTTGGCATCTCACCAAGAGTCTCTTCTCTTGGCATCTCACCAAGAGTCTCTTCTCTTGGCATCTCACCAAGAGTCTCTTGATCTTGGCATCTTGCCAAAGATCTGACCTTGGCATCTCACCACAGGTCCCTTCTCTTGGCATCTCACCAAGAGTTTCTTGATCTTGGCATCTCACCAAAGATCCTCTCCTTGGTCTCTCACCAAGTGACTTCCTCTTGAAGTGATTGTTGTCCCAACTTTCTGTCTACTGAAATTGCTGCCTCTCTTCAACTCAGCTCTGATACCATGTTAAAAAATTTCAAAACCCCAACCCAGTTTCAGTCTCGCTGATTTTTTAGCCAAATTTAAATGTCGAAACTCTAGTTTCAACACTGTTTCAGCATATGTCTTAGCACTGTTTCAACATATGTCTCAGCACTATTTCAGCATATACTCAGCACTATTTCAGCATATACTCAGCACTATTTTAGCATATACTCAGCACTGTTTCAACATATACTCAGTGGTGTTTCAACATATGTTACAACATTGTTTCAACATATGTCACAGCGGTGTTTCATCATATGTCACAGCGGTGTTTCAGCATACGTTACAACACTGTGTTTCAGCATATGTTACAGCACTGTGTTTCAGCATATGTTACAGCACTGTGTTTCAGCATATGTTACAGCACTGTGTTTCAACATATGTTACAGCATTGTGTTTCAGCATATGTTACAACACTGTGTTTCAGCATATGTTACAACACTGTGTTTCAACATATAAAAACTTAACAGAAAATAAACTTCAGAACTGAAACATGAGGATTCTGAACATCGTTTTCAACGCAGAAATAAAATATCAGCAATATGCAAAACTCAGAAAATATAGACACAAAGATATTCGGTCTAACTTCGACCCTGGAAACACCCACAAGGGGAAAACCAGTGAGGGAGGGATTTGTATTATTTATGAGCTTCTGAGAAATTCTTTTACAGCATATTCATCTTCAGATATTTACACAAACTTATCTGGACATTCTTGTAGCTTAGCTCCTCGATTTCTAAACCATAAATCCATACAACTGTATGGTTGTCCCAGCAATTAATGTTGTACAGACTGTCTCGAAATTCATGCCAAAACTCTGCTAAGACTCAATTTCTGTGCCACTAAATGTTATTCGACAGCCTTGGAATGCATGCCAATACTCCCAGAAATTGCAGCTGTTGTCTCTTTTCTTCAACTCGACCTCTCTCTTGCTCTCTCTTGTTCTCTCAACAAGAATGCTTGAACTCATCTTGTTCTCTCAACAAGAATGCTTCAACTTCTCCAAGAATGGGTGCGCCCTCTTTCCCAAGTCGACCTCATGAGGGAAGGTTAGGGGTTTTCTAATATAACGGCTGAGTTTAGATTAGATGGGTGGATGAGATTTGGTGTCTCTTCACTCACCCTCACTTTAATCATAAAGTCACCTTTTAATTTGCATCTCACAAATTAAATGACTAGGACCCACATTTAGCAATTTCTCCCCCTTAGGCGACTAGGGAAGAGAAACACTTGCCTTGATACTTTATTTAATTAAAAATTTAACATAAGAGACTCACAATGATATATTAAAAATGACTAATTATCGAGAAGGGATCAGTTAGAGGAATATGTCCCATGAAGTGTTGTGAAACTTAAAAAATCGGCTAAGTATGGAGAATCGATCAGATGAATGAGATCATGGAAGATTGAACGAAAGTGTTATATACCCGTGAATCTGCGGTGAAATTTCAAAAATCAACTAAGTATGGAGAATTGTTCAAACAAATGAGGTTGTGAATAAGAGAATAACGGAGATGCTATGGAGCATGGTGAGATCTAAAAAATGGCTAACTATCAAGAATGGATCAGTCATAAGAGATTTTGAATAAATGACTAAGTACCAAGAAAAATCAGTTGAATGGATGAGGTCATAGAGATAGACAAGTGAATTGGGAAAAGGTTTAAACCCACAGTGAGATGTCAAAAATTGTCTAAGTATGAGGAATTGATCGGATGTCCCAAGAGGTCACCATTTGTCACAGATCAGATGGCCTAGAAGGTCACCAATTTTTAGAGATCAGATGGCCTGAGAGGTTATCACTTATCATAGATTAGATGACCCGACGAGTGAGAGATCTGAGACCCAGGAGGATTCCACTTGCCACATATTAGATCAGATGGCCTGAGAGGTTATCACTTATCATAGATTAGATGACCCGACGAGTGAGAGATCTGAGACCCAGGAGGATTCCACTTGCCACATATTGGATGACCCAGAAAGAGAGAGATATGAAAAATCATGATGTCTCGTAGACCCATAGTGAAATTATTAGAAAATTTTCTAAGTATAGGTGGAAAATGAGTGTGGAAAAATGAGAACTTGTATTCTAGAGGCTGCAGAGGTATGCAATATATTCCTTAGACCCGTAGAGAAATTCTTGGAAATGCATCTAAGTATAAGTGAAAAGTGAGTGTAGAGGAAGGAAAATGTGCATACAGGAGGCCATGAAAGGCTGGATGAAAATGCCTCTGAACTGCGGAGAAAGGATTGAAAATATTATGGGTATAGATGCAAAGTGAGTACGGTAGAACTTGAGGGTGTAATTTGGAGGTCACATGAGTTTTAAATGAAGAAGATATGTTCCTTAGAAATGTGGTGAATCCATCAAGATAGATCAATGGTCAAGATCAATATGATCTTTGATCAGATAGTGGTTGTAATCTAAAGACCCAATGGCTCGAAATGCTAAAGAAGAATAGATCGATGATTGTGATCCAATAAAGGAAAATCGAATGACTAGTGTGCATTATGGTTGCATGGATTGTTTAGGTATCCAATGATCATATCAATGATCAATATTTAATCCAAAAAGAAATAGACTCACGGTCAAGACTAAATCTAAAGGAACGATCGATCAATCATTGAGAGTTGAAGTTATGTTGCATGTGCTAATGGATATTCCTTCGTTTCCTTTGCCATCAATAACATTTAGCTCTGATATCAGAACACGGTGTCAGGATAATCATTGGAAAGATATATCAAAGGAGAATAACTTGTAATTATTAGAATTTGGAGAATTGTGATATAATTCTCCATGAGTTGGGAAGAAAAAGTACATGTATATAGAATCAGAGATAGAATCAGATAAATTTATATAATATGAATAATTATAACAACTTGCACATGGTACATAATTTAGATAGAATAAGATATAATTTATATAATATGCATAATTATAACAACTTGCACATGGTACATATTTAGAGATAGAATCAAATAAATTCAAGCCTAGGATTAGATATCAAAGTCATGGAAGCATGACAGAGAATGTAGAAGTTGGATGAGGAAATAAATAAATATAGGGAAAGAAATGAAAAGTGGATAAAGAACACAAAAAGAGTGAAACTAAAGAATTATTAGTCAACTTTTGCTGAGTCTGAATGAATTACAAGGCACAACAACAAGAATCCTCGCACGGACCTGAGGCTAGTAGGTGAAGAATGCCATTAATGGGCATATAAAGTGAAATCAAGACTCTATATCTTGGAAGGTAGAGATGTGTAGATATTTGCAAGATTGATGTGAAATAGAACAAGGAGCTTAGGAGGTGAGGTATGAATCATTTCTTAGAGAAAGAAATCCATTTCGAATACCAAAGTTCACAATGGAAGCATGATACCAAGGTAGATACATCAAGGATAGAATAATGAAGGTTATTTCACATGAAAAGTGCACTAAGTGAAAATTGGATTCCATTGGGAATGATATTGACTAGGAAAAGTATGGCTTCACAGGGAATTCTTAAATGAAGTGAGGAGATCTATTCCCAAAATTGGTAAATCCAATAGATAGCTAGAAGTAATAGCAGGGATTTGGGATGATTATGGTTAAGTTGATTCAAGTATGTTGTGGTAGTAGAGTGATATAATCTTGTGAGATACCTCTTTCTAAGGTGTTGGAATGTTTCATAAAGGTAAATTTTGGGTATGACTTACTAAGAGAATCTATTGAAAATAAAAAACATTGGTTGGATTTATGAATGGCCAAGTGGAAATTGGCTGGAAAGTGTTCAAACAGGGAGAAATATGGAGGATGAGAAGAATAGGAGCACACAAGGAATCAAGGATCTGAAGAAATTAAAGGACAACCAAGTACAACATAAATAAATAAATATGTGAACAAAAACATAAATGTACTAGAGTGCATGATGCATACAATAAAGTTAAAATGTGTATGCATTAGTAGGCATGTGGACAATGAATGCTTGATGCATATGGATGTGAATGTATGCATATGTACATACTTGGATATGCATATGGAATGCTTGGATATGCATATGGCATGCTTGCAAACTTATAATATTTTTTTATAATGCAATGATGATGTTATGGAAATTGAGTACGACTATTCATGAATTGTGTATTCGGGAAAAAGGATATAGCATAGATAAAGATGTGTATTTTTCTATTGTTTATGACTTCTATCTATGTGAATACCTACGAGGGTGGTGGGAATAGTGATCAAAATGATGGAGGCAGAATCCTAGGAGCTTCTACAAACACTAGTTGATCAGATAGTAGCACGTATATTGATAATAGCCATGTAGGTATGCATTTGGTTTCTTCTAATGTTGAAGGGAATTGAGGTAAATAATTTCCTCAATTAAAATTTTCAAGATTTAAAGTGTTATGTAATGACCAAAGGCCTATTGTATGTAAATTATTTTGATGCTAGAATGCATTTAGTTAAAAATGTAATTGCATATTGTGTTATGATTGGTTATGGAATCATAACCAGGTCAAGTCAGGAGGCATACTCCTATAGCAATGAAATCCATGGATCTAGTCAAGTGTGAGGCCATGACAAGATTGGATATGGAAAGGATATGATTCCAAAAACGAATCTGATAGTCTTCCTACTATAATTGATGTTTGGACTGCAACCATTTTTATAACACTGAAGAGCACCCAAGAATTATATTGTTGGTGTTGTGTTTGGGTTGAAAAGGAGGGAATCCAATTAATCAGGAAAGTAATCAGGAAGTGTGTGGATGATGTGTCAAGGCATTGGACAGACCTTCCAATTCACCATTATGGGATGCAAAAATCAGTGTAGAATTGCATTGAATAGGAACCCATGAGTAAGTTATAAGAATGTGCAAGTGGTAGAGTTGCACACATGCATGCTAAGATAGATATCTTTATGCTTAAAGGAATTATTGAAATACATTTTGATGAATGCATGTATATATTATATTGCACATAATTATGCTAACAACTAAAATTATCTGAGCATTGCAAACTCATGAAGTTGAGAACACTTTAGGAGCTATTATATATTGCAACAAGAAAGTTGCAATTTAAAGTAGTTACATAATGATGAATTACAAAAAAGTTTTGTCAAGGGAACAAAGTAAGAAAAATATTGATATCTACAAGAAAGAAAAGTCTGGCGAATAATACATATGTAGATAATGATGGGTTCATTCTAGTTAATAGTTGAATTAATCGAAGTGATTGAACTTCTGATCTAATCCATTTTGAGATCAGTTTGTGAAACTTTGTAATTGTTGCCATGAAAATGTATATTTGTTATGATATGCTAACAATTTTTTTGGCTCAGTGTAAATTGGGAAGATTGCAGGTAGAGTAGTCATGGGTATGGTAGGGTTGTAAGACCATAAGAGAGATCAATATATACTACTACAAGATCCAAACAAATAATGAGTAGGAAGCTCATGCTTGGGAAATTATGTTTTTTAGTATAAAACAAATTTGAGAAACATATTTTATTTTTTCTGCAAATTGTTATGTTATGCTAACAAATTGTTGGGCTACATGAGAGGTTGAGAAAATTATAGAGAGATTGGTCTCAAGTATGGAAATGTTATAAGCCATAATACAAATTGATATATACTACTGTAAGATCCAAACAAATTATGAGTAGGAAGCCCATGCTTGGGAAATTTTGTCTTCTTGTATAAAACAAATCTGACATTTAATAGTTGAAATTTTTTATAATGATATCTCATGATTACTGTATGTTTGTAATATAGATGAAATGTTGGATATTGAAGCTGGAATATCGGGAAGAAGAGAACTAGAATAAAATTGAGCCCAAGGACAAAGGAATGGAATGAAGAAAGTCCAGTGGACTTGTTGGAGGTAGAGTTCTTGGAGCCGAAACTCTGAAATTTCCTGGCCCAATGCATTGAATCCTTGAAAAAGAAGTGGTACAACCTAAAGGAATACACAACAGATAATGGGGTACACTTCCTTGGGTTTTTTAGGATGATGAGCAATGAGAACTTGTTGGTTGGGACTGCTTCTCGAGATATAACATTGTACAATCCTTGTGCATGTTTTGGGTCTGAGTGCCTATGTATGCATGTTTTTAGGATGGAGGGCCTATGTGTATGAACATTGGATGGACAAATTATGTTTATTAAAGGATTTTGAGCTTGGTGTTGTAATATTAAGGACACTGATATGGTGTTGTGCACTGAGGAAAATACTAAAATACGAGGAGGGGGATGTAACACCCCCAATTTTGGTCCTTATGAACTAGAATGCATTATGTAACTGTGAATTAGGGTGGTAATCCAATAATGTTTGAAAGGGGTCGTAGTGCCTAGGAAATGTAATACATATATATATTTATATTAATAATAAAATACATTTTTGGTTGCAATATGGTACAAGGACAAGAGTTATAGGGGCATATGATTCCACAAGAGAGGGGGGGAAGGGGCTAATTCTTTATATTATATTGTATTTAGCCATCTTGGAATTTTTAGAGAGAAAGAAGTAGTTACTTAAGCTACTTGGGGAACATTCCATGTGGTTCTTTATTGCATGGAATTATATAAATACCCCTTCTAGGTTGTTTGGGAGTTTTTACTTCATTTAAACACTCACACTCTTTCATTTGGTTCTTCATTTTATTGTTAATCATTGATTCACGTTGGCTCATTCATGCACTCTTGGTATGAGCATGGAAACAAATGGCTAGAGGTAGAGAGATTTTGCTAGATGGTTGTGGGGAAATTACGGATCATTCCATGAGGGAATGGAATAGAATTTCATAATCAGTTTAAGAGGGAGACTCCAGAAGTAACTGTTTATTAATTGGGTTAGTTTTCATTGATGTCAACCCTTGAAGCAAGTCTGATAGTGAATTATGGTATCCCAAAAAATATGATTAAGGGAATTTAGTTTGATTTATGTATAATCATGTGAAGTTTAATATATTTGCAGGTAAGACTATTCTAGATGGATAGTACATGTCATGCCATTTACAACGATATGTGTAACGTCGCATACTCCTCACAGTTAGAGAGTTATGGCCCAGTGAAGTGGAGAACCCTCATGAATTATCTAAAAGGTCAAAGAAGTCAAATTAATTCTAGAAGCTCCTAGAAGAAGTTGACTAGTCAAGTGGGTGAAACTAGGAGTTAGTCATGGGTTAAGTTGTTGCAATAAGAAAATAATGAAAAATAATTTAGTTGCAACTAGAATAGGATAATTTACTATATTTAGCAATGTGAGTTAAAAGTGGGAAATTGGTTAGAAGTGGGTTAAGTTGGTTAGAAGGTAACCCATTGAGGAAGTTACATGGAAGTATAAATAAGAGAGAAAGGATCTCCCAATAGAACCTATTGAATATCATTGAATATATGTTTTATGTTAAGAACCAAATATCAATATAGCATACAAAAACCTCAGAATAAGTACTCAATGCATTGAAAAAGAGATAAATTCAAATAATAAGCCTCTTCGAGGGGGAAACTTCCTTATGCCCACATAAATGTACAATTACAAGATGATTCCAAATGAAAATGTCTCCTTGGTATTTATAGGAGACTAGGAGGTATAATTACAAGTAATGGAATAAATCTGACATAAATAAAATAACATTACTAATGTAATATTCCCCAATTAAGGGGTAATGAGCCAATATTAGGGCTTAATATGCCCCTACCCTTGAGACAAGTGTTGTCCGCAATGCTTGAGTAACTCTATATGCTTCTGTATAAAAGAATCATCTTCCCAAGTGGAATCTTCAGCCGATAGTTTCCTCCATTTAATGAGATACTCTGAAATGGATCTATTCCTCAGCTGGCGAACTCTTGTGTCAGTGATGGCTTCAGTCTCCAATATGATTTTTCCTTCCTCGTCAAGTTTTGGCAATATAGTTTGAATTGGGATCTTGTCGCCTATAACCTTCTTTAAGCATGAAACATGGAAAACTGGGTGTACTCGTGAAGATGCAGACAACTCCAATTTGTATGTCATAGTACCAATCTTTTGAAGCACCTTATAAGGTCCATAGTAATTTGGTGATAATTTATTATCCTTTTTGTCTTGATTGAGGGACATTTGTTTGTATGGTTGTAGTCTTAAAAACACCCAATCCCCTACTTCAAAACGTCTTTCACTATGATGTTGATATGCTTGTTGTTTCATGCGATTATGTGCCATGGTCAGGTTGTCCTTTAATATTTGGAGAACTTGTTGTTGATGCTCGATGTGATCTTCCACTGCTTGAACCTTAGATTTTTATTTTACAGAAGAAGTGATGGAAGGAGGGTGGTATCCACAGAGTGTCGTAAATGGTGTCATTTATGTTGCAGTATGAAAGGAAGTTTTATACCACCATTCTACCAAGGGTAACCATTTGAATCATTATGTTTGTTTATTAGAGACAAAGCAACGAAGGTAGCCTTCTAGACATTTGTTCACTATCTCGGTTTGTCCATCAGATTGAGGATGATAGGATGAGCTATGAGCCAATTGAGTACCCAAACAAGAAAATAATTATGTCCAAAAAT
>ML783598.1:1197228-1209430 GCA_009831015.1 Picea engelmannii
GAAAATGGAATTCATCAACCCTTGGAATGTGGAAGGTGCATTTGTAAGGCCAAAAGGCATGACCAAAAATTTATAATGGCCTTCATGAGTTCGGAATGTTGTTTTTGGGATATCTTCTTCCTTCATTCTAATATGATGATACCATGAACGAAGATCCAATTTTGTGAAATAGATTGTTCCATGTAGTTCATCTAACAATTCATCAATGACAGGAATATGAAACTTATCTTTAATAGTGATCTTGTTGATATCTCTATAATCTGGACACATACGCCATGAGGTATCTTTTTTTAATACCATTACCACTGGTGCAGAGTAAGAACTTTGGCTAGGTCCAATAATGCCAGCCTCTAACATTTCTTCAACCATGCACCCAATTTCACTCTTCTGGGCATAAGGGTATATGTATGGCCTGATGTTAGGAGGAACACTCCCAGGAATTAGGTGAATTTCATGATCATCATTTCGAGTGGGCGGAAGACCTTTGGGAATATATTCAAATACTTTGGAATGCTTATCAATGATCCCTTGGAGATATTGAGGAATATATGGCTTAGATGTTTGAACATCTAGTGAGCATAGTTGTGCAATAACTCCTTGATGCCCCTTTTTCAATAATTCTTTCATGCCATTAGAGCTTATCACCTTATCAGGTTTCCCTGTGATACCTCTTAACTCAATTTTTTTTCCTTCCAATGAAAATTTCATGAAAAGTTCTTGAAAATTAAAAGCCACTGTTCCTAATGATTGTAACCATTGGATTCCTAGTACAACATTAGCACCACACATGGGTATAGAAATCATTGGACTGTTCATTACATATTCGCCCATAGTAAGATTCATCTTATTTCATTTTCCTGAGGAATTGATAGTTCCTCCATCTGCAATCATTACTTGAAGATCTGGTGCTAGATATACAAAGCAATTGAGAGCTTTGGCTAATTTCTAGTGAATGAAATTATGAGTACTGCCAGAATCAATTAGGACTATTACCTTTTTATTTTTAATGTATCCTTCGATCTTGAGGGTTTGAGGAGTGCTAATTCTAGCCAATGCATTACACGATATTGTGGGAGTCAACTCTTTAGATGAAATTGCTTCTACGTTTTCATCTTGAGATGGTTCTTGTTCTTCTTCTTCTTCCTCTTCACAATCTATGTAGAATAATTTCTTCTCACCACACTTATGACCCTTACTATACTTGCTATCACAATTAAAGCATAAACATTTTTCTTTTATATCGTCCAATTGTTGAGGTATCAACCTTGTAGCTTGAGGTCTTTTAGAGGAAGGAGCATTATTCTCTCTATAGATGTTGGTATTTTTCCTTCTATTAGCCATAGTCATATTTTTACTTTCAACATTTCTTGCCACCTTAAATGCATTCTCCAATGATTTGGGTTCCCAAAGGCGAACCTCATGTTGAATGTTATCCTTTAAAGTTCCTATTAATACATCAATCAAGTGCTCATCTAGAATATCTGTTACCTTTATATTCAATCTTTGGAAGTTTTCAATGTGCTCTGAAACTGAACCCTTTTGCTTGAGATTTATCCATTGGCTAAAGAAGGTATTGCTCCTTGTATCCTCATAGTTTGCTATCATTTATTCCGTGAAAATTGTCCAATTGAAGAGTGATTTTCAAGAACAAAGCCATCGATACCATACAAATTGATTGGGTTCTAAATATAAAGAAGCAATTTGTACCTTTTGTGTATGTGGCACATTATGTAGATCAAAGAATTGCTCCATCTTAAGTATCTATGTGATTGGGTCATTGCCATCAAACTTCCTCATATCGATATTAGGAACCTGGTTGATCTTCAACCCAAAGTTGGAATTTCTCCATTCTTTATTCACCTTCCTTGTGTCCTCATCATGAATTTCATGGGAAACATTTTCACTTTTAGGTGTCCTCTCTATTATGAAATTTTTCAATCCTTCCATGATCTCCCCTTTTAAACCCTCCATCATCTCTTGTAGTTCATCTTTTGCTACTATCTTCTTTTGTAAATCATTTATGTCCCTACTCATTTCCTCACCTTCATCAAGAGTCTATGTAGGATTGTCTGGAGGCTTATTTTGTGTAGAAGTTCCCTTTTTGGGTGGCATGTTGGCCAAGTATCAGTTTTGAACCTTGATTTTTAGGTGGTTCTGCTAGACAATATTTCTTCTGCTGTATCTCCAAAGTTTCGGCCCTTCTGGGTATGAAACTTTATTTTTTGTAGTTCTCTGATATTTCTTCTCTGCAATGCCATGGTTCTGATCAAAATTGGATGTGCCAAGTGGAATTTATGGTAACTTCCCCACAACTTATTGATTTTTTTCCTTTCCAGGAGATGTCACTTGTATAGAGTGCCCTGCCCAAAATAATTGATATAAAATTATGAAACTCGTACCATAAATACTACAGACTGTCCACTATCCAATGCAACAAGTATCACTCAATTTGGATACTATAGGAATAAGTTATGATTGTTTTACCTGGAACACCTTCTTGAGACTAGTCAGATACCCTATCTTCCACAAGGTGTATCTACAAATGTAAGAAGACCCAAAAGATGAATTGTTTACCACAGATACCTTACTAATTTCTATGAATATCCTTCAATGTTAAGGGTCTGAAACGTTAAAGAAAATAGTTTATAGAGAAAATTCTACAATGACTCAGTTCAAGATGATTCCAGAACCCTATCTTGCACATAATGTATCTCTAAAATTATAAGGCATCAAGAGCTAAAATTTTAACCCAACATACCCTGATCTGTTTACTAAATATCCTCCAAGTTGTTCCTTCTGAAACGTTGTAGAAAACAAGTTATAGCGAAAATTCCAAGGTGTCTCATATGTAGCAACGAAACCCCAAACCTTGAGCTCTGATACCATATGTTAAGAACCAAATATCAATATAGTATAGAAAAACCTCAGAATAAGTACTCAATGCCTTGAAAAAGAGAGAAATTCATATAATAATCCTCTTTGAGGGGGAAAACTCCTTATGCCCACATAAATGTACAATTACAAGATGATTCCAAATGAAAATATCTCCTTGGTATATATAGGAGACTAGGAGGTATAATTATAACTAATGGAATAAAGCTGACATAAATAAAATAACATTACTAATGTAATATGCCCCAATTAAGGGGTAATGAGCCAATATTAGGGCTTAACATTTTTTCAAAGGTTATTTGGGTAGGTATTATTGATAGAGAAAAGTGCGGAAGGAAAAGTGCGACAGAAAAAGTGTGGAAGAAAAATCGCAGTAGGAAAAGTGCAGTAGGAAAAGTGTGGCAGAAAAAGTGTGGCAGGAAAAGTGAGGCAAGAAAATCGAGGTAGGAAAAGCGTGACAGAAAAATCACAGAAGAAAAATCATGGAAGAAAAAGTGTAGCAGAATAATCGCGGAAGAAAAACCGCAGGAGAAAGAGTGTGCAGAAAAATCACGGCTGAAAAATCGTGACAACAAAACCCTGGCAACATAATGCTAGAAGAGGAAAAAGGGTATGAATTTCATATGTGTAGTTTTGAATTTATGAATTTGGTTAAGTTTTTTCCTTGTAAACCTATTGGATGCACTCATGGAAGTTTTAGGCTTGCTGAAGAGTTTATATGAGGCAGATCTATTGAAGTTTAGTATTGGTTCATGTTGAGGGATTTTGGTTGAGGTATCTTGCTGGAGTTATTGGTACATATAGAGGTTGTATAACAATGAGTTTCTAGCACATGGTTTGAGGTACAGACTTATGGTATAGTGTTTGAAGTATATGTGATAAGATCATATTGGTTGATGAGTATACAATGACAGGTTTCTGAGTAACATATTTGACAAAATATGTTATGATAGTGACATAATCATTTTCTAGATTTGGCACTTATATTTCAGGGCGGTTGGATGGGGAAAGGATATGTGGTTGTAGCCACCTTCTGGTTGTAGACAGAGAACATAGAGGGTTGTATCCTCCTTCTGGTTCTATCTAGATATTGGGGAGTTGGATCTTCCCTTAGGTTGTAGCCTGAAAAATGGGGGTCAGAGTCTCCTTCCAGTTGCTGATGGAAAAAAAAGGCAGTTGGTGCTTCCAAAGAATTTAATTTTTAAAGACAAATAAGAAAAATCATTCTGTTGTTTTCTCTCGCATTGGGTTTCCATGTAAAAAATATTGGTGTACTTTGTATGTGTATGATTGTTCATTTGTTCATGGTTTTTTTACTCTGCACTTATTGGATGATAATGCTATATTGATCATAAAGATAAATAAAACTTGCATACTATGGTAAAAGGATTAAAAAACTCTATTACTTATTCACTCCCCCTCTCGGTAATCTAACATTTGGTATCATAGTGGGTTCCTTCAAAAATCAGTTTAACCACTGAAAGGTATATCATGGAGAGCAACAGTATGTATAAAAATGGAATACCACAATTTGATGGAAAAAACTATGTATTCTGGAGCAGAAGGATGAAAAAATATGTACCTACACAAGGATTTGAAGTTTGGAAGTCAGTTGTATATGGATACAAAGAAGCAGTAGTTTCACCAACAAATGAAAAGGGAAATAAACTCAGTCTAAATAATTCAAAATCCACAAATGAAATTTTGAATGGTCTTTGTGATTTGATATATATCAAAGTTATACATTGAAGCTCTGCTAAAGAGATTTGGGACAAACTTCAAAATATTTATGAAGGAGATTCAAAAATCAAAGAACCAAAGCTTCAAACTTACAGAGGTCAATTCAAATAGCTAAATATGAAGGAAGATTAGAATATTGCATCTTACTTCTTACGAATTGATGAAACAATGAATGTAATCATAGGATTGGGAGAAGAAATTGAACAATCTATAATTGTTCAAAACGTACTAAGATCTCTTCCAATAAGATTTGATCTTAAGATCTCAACACTAGAATAAAGATTAGATCTAGAATTAATAAGCATGGATGAACTAAATGGAATCTTCACAATCTATGAAATGAGAACTAAACAGAAAAATACAGGTATAAAAGAAGAAACATTCAAAGAATACAAAAGGTCAAAAAAAAGGGCAAGAAAAAAGAAAAAGAATATAGCAACAACACTGACATCTCGGAAGACAATGAAGAAGTGGTCAACTTTTTCAGAAGATTGAAAAAGGGAACCAACGACATATATCAATGTAAGCTTTCATTGATTAGTTTTAATTGTGATGGTATTGGTAATTTTTCTAACAAATGTACTCATAAGAAAAAGAAAAGAAACGATGAAGATGATTCAAATAGAAAAAAAACATACAATGGCAAAAGAACCAAAAAGAAAGTCTTCAAGAAAATTTTATGCACCAAAGAAGATAGCTCCTCATCAGATGAATATAAAGTCAGTGAAAGTGAGACACAAAGAGTTATATTCATGTCAATAGAATATTTTGATAAAGAAGAAACCGAAGAAGAACATGAAGAGGCATAATTTGACTACTGAGAAGAACTGTTGAGTGTTATAGAAGTTATAAAAAGAGAAAAGAAGAAAAACATGAAGATCCAAGCTGAACTAGACAAGAAACAAGACACTTAAGAACTAGATCATATGATCATAGAATTGAAGGTTCAAATAGAAGAAGATAAAAGAATTGAAGAAGCACTCAAAGAATAGTTAGAAGAAAGAGACATGATCATTGGAAATTTGGAAGCAGAGATTGTCACATTGAGAAATGATCTTCAAAATAAAAATATGCAGAATAACTCAAAAGTTTTGGAAGAAATTATCAACAGACAAAGGCCTAATCATGACAAGTCCAGACTTGGATACAATCATATAGAAAAGGGATCAATATCCAAAACAACATATCAAGAAACATATACAAAAATCTATGAAGAAATAGTCAGAGGGGATAGGAAGTTATACAAGGAAGATCACAGGGACATTCCTCCACCGAGAAGATTCATATTTCATAATCAATGACAGTAAAAAATAGACATGCCTCAAGAAGAATAAGGATCAAGAAGAGTAACTCCTTTCATAAGATATTCAAATCTCGGGTATCAAACTGTCTTTTTTGGTTTATGTTATGCATACAATAATTTTGGACACAAAGTTGTAAATCGCAGAGCTAATAGCAAGAAAAAAAAAAACTTTTAAAGTCATACACATAATGGTTATCCAATAAGGCTTAGTGAAAAACAAAGAATAATCTACAACAAGTTTGAATCATTGAAAACTGAAGTGGAATGATACAAGTGAAAAAACTTTGGACACATGGCCAAGTATTGTAGAATGACAATTCCTTCTAGAGAAACACAACAAAATAACAACAATCGTAGACAAAAAACTCAAAAGAGAACATAGATAAGAAAGAGGAATAAATATATCAATGAATAATGCACACTCACTCTACAATCTAAGCATAAGAAGTGTGGTTGGTATGTTAAAAGTGGTTTCTCAAAGAACATGACAGGTGATGAAGAAAATTTTCTAACATTGAGAGAGGAAAGAGATGGATTAGTCTCCTTTGGAAATGACGAATCAACTAGAATCATTGGAAAGGGCATAGTTAGAATTGGAAACAAGGATACCAAGGCAGAAAATTTTCTACTAGTGGAACATATGAAACATAATCTTATAAGTGTAAATCAAATGTGTGGACAAGGTCACAAGCATATGTTTGATTCACATAAATGCAAGATAAGAAAAGTAGGTTCAGGAAAATTGGTTAAAAAAATTGTAATATCTTCAAGCAACATATATGTATTAAGTGAAATTGGAAATGAAAAGTGTTTTCTAGGGAAGGAAGATGAAGTTTGTCTATGGCACAGAAGAATGGGTCACATAAAATTTGATAACCTCATCAAATTCAGCAGAAAGGAAGCAGTCATAGAAATGCCCCAGATCATGAAGCCAACCAACAATTTATGCAAGCATTGTCAACGACGAAATAAAACAAAGACTAGGTTCAAATCAAAGGAATACTCAACGACAACACCACTGGAAATTGTTTATACTGATCTAGATGGGCCAACTATAAAAAGGTTTTAAAAGGTGAGCAATACTTTATGTTATTGGTTCATGATTATATAAGAATGATTGGAGTTTGTTTTCTCAGAAATAAGTCATAAGAATTTGAAAACTTCAAGGTATACAAGGAAATGGTTGAAAATGAAGTGGATTCGAAAATGAAATGCTTGATTTTGATAATGGAGGAGAGTTTACTTCAAAGGAATATATGTATTTCTAATGCAAGCATGGTATAAAAAGGCAATTCTCCGTTACTAGAACACCTCAATAGAACGGGGTCATAGAAAGAAAGAACATGGCAATATAGGATATGTCTCAAACAATGTTAAGGGATTCCAAGTTGACAGATGTTTTTTGGACACATGCAGTGTATACAATAGTTCACATTCAAAACAAAATAATTCTTAGGAACAAAAGTGACAAAACTCCTTACGAGGTATGGAAAGGAAGACTAGCAAATGTGAAGCACTTCAGAGTCTTTGGAAGTAAATACTACATCAAAAGAGAAAATGAAAGAATGAGAAAGTTTGATTCTCATGTAGATAAGGGAGTACTTGTTGTTTACTCAAGTACAAGTAAAGAATATGAATGTTACAATATAAGGCTCAACAAAGTCGTGGAAAGAATCAATGTAACGGTTGATGAGACAGGTGGACAAAAATTAAAGGAAGAAGAAAAAGAGTCAGTGGAATAGGTTTATGAAGAAGAATCAAAGGATGAAGAAGCAAAAAAAGGGTAAGATGAAGAAGATCAAATAGAATTAAAAGAGAAAGAACAACAAGTACCTCCAAAGAAACCTAGAAAATGAATACAGAAGAATCATCCATCAAATCAGATTATTGGGAACAGAGATGCAGGAGTTGAGACTAGAAGAAGAATTCATTCACAAAAACAACACACCTAGCACTCTTATATTAAATTGAACCAAACAGTTTGGAAGAAGCCAAAAAGGATGAATTTTGGATAAAGGCCATGGATGAAGAATTGGATCAAATACATAAGAATGACACTTGGGAATTGGTTCCAATACCAAGGTACAAGAATGTGATTGATACAAAATGGGTCTTCAGAAATAAATCAAATGAATATGGACAAGTTACCAAGAAAAAATATAGATTGGTATGTAAAGGATATGTAAAGGTTGAAGGTATCGACTTTGAGGAGACATTTTCCCCAGTTTCCAGAATGGAACCAATCACATTGATACTAGATTATTCATGTTCAAAGAATATTAAATTGTAACATATGGACGTCAAATCAACCTTTTTGAATGGAGAACTAGAAGAAGAAGTCTACATTGAGCAACCAGAAGGATTTCATTTATCAAAAAATGAATATTATGTTTGCAGATTAAAGAAGGCCTTGTATGGTCTCAAACAGTCCCCCAGAGCATGGTATTCCAGAATAGACAGATACTTACAACAACAAGGGTTTAGGAAAGGAAATGAAGACATCAACCTCTACATCAAGGTAACTCAAAATAGTATTTTATTAATTGAATTTTATGTTGATGATATTATTTTTGGAAGTGATGATGACATGTTGAGCCAAAAATTTGCAAATGACATGTAGAATGAATTTGAAATTTCATTACTTGGAGACCTATCCTTCTTTATGGGTCTTCAGATATGTCAAAGAAACCAAGGAATTTTTATTTCTCAAACCAAGTATATCAGAGAAATGCTAAAGAGGTTCAGAAAGGAAGATTGTAAACTAGTCAGTACTCCTATGCAAATCAATTTCATGTTAAGTAAATATGATGATTGAAAGTCTACATATCATAGGCAGTACATGTTAATGATTAGCAAATTACTTTATGTGAAAACATCCAGACCACATGTAATGCAAGAAGTTGGACAGGTGTCAAGATTTCAAGCAACACCAAAGGAATCACATGTTCTATAAGTAAAGAGGATATTCAAATATCTCAAGGGTACATAAAATTTTGGATTATGGTATCCAAAAGGAAACAATTTATCACTTATTTATTATGCAAATGCAGATTGGGAAGGTTGCATTGATGATTGATGAAGAACCAGTGGAGAAAAATTCTACTTGGGTGAGTGTTTGGTATCTTTTCTAAGCAATAAACAATCATTAGTATCATTATCTACTGTCGAAGAAGAGTATATTGTAGCAACAACATGTTGTACATAGGTTCTATGGATGAAACAAACTCTGATAGATATATAGGTTGAGTATGATGAACCCATTCCAATCTATTGTGATAATACAAGTGCCATCAGTATCTCATAGAACCTAGTGATTCACTCCAAGAAGAAGCACATTTCAATCAAGTATCACTTTCTACAGTAACATGTTGTAGAGATGAACATCAAAGTTGAATATTTGGGAATAAAATAACAAGTGGCATATATATTTACAAAACCACTTCCAAGGGAATCCTTTGAGTATCTTCGCCAAAGACTCGAAGTAATTTCTACTCCAAAATGAATACTTTTGAATGCTTATCTTATATGTCTTATATTTACACAAGGAAACACCATAAAGAGGATAGTTTAGGTTGGGGGAGCAATTTCAAGAAGAGTTCAGTCAAGGGGAGCATCCCCAAGGAGAGTTTAGTTAGGGGGAGCATCCCCAGATGGGAAGTTACCCTTGCCATTGATGTCAAAGGGGGGGATATTTATGAGATGCAGGATAGAGAGTTAGATAATTGGAGAGAGAGCACCGAGGCATGGTTCCAGGGGGAGCTATGGTCACAGGGGGAGCATGAGAGATATGAATTTAGTATTTCATCAAAGTGTTTACATCAATTCGAAAGGGGGATATTGTTGATTAATTGGGTTGGTTTTCATTGATGTAAACCCTTGAAGAAAGTCTGGTAGAAAATTATGGTATCCCCAATAGTATGATCAAGGGACTTCAGTTTGACTGATGTATAATGGTATGAAGTTTAATATATTTTCATGTAAGACTATTCTAGATGGATAATACATGTCATTCCATTTCCGGTGATATGCGAAACATCACATAAATCTTCACGGTTAGAGAGTTATGGCTTGGTGAAGTGGAGAACCCTCATGAGTTATCTAGAAGGTCAAAGAAGTAAAATTAATTCTGGAAGCTCCTAGAAGAAGTCGACTAGTCAAGTGGGTGGAACTAGGAGTTAGTCATGGGTTAAGTTGTTGCAATAAGAAAATAATTAAAACTAATTTAGTTGCAACTAGAAGTGGATAATTTACTATTTGTAGCAAAGTGAGTTAGAGGTGGACAACTAGTTAGAAGTGGGTTATCCCTAAAAGAAGGAAAGTGGGTTAAGTTGGTTAGAAGGTAACCCCTTGAGTAAGCTACATGGAAGTATAAATAGGAGACAAAGACTCTCTCATTAGAACCTATTGAATATCATTAAATATATATTCTGTGAAAGGTTATTTGGGAAGGTATTATTGATAGAGAAAAGTGTGGTAGAGAGAGTGTGATAGGAAAAGAGCGGCATAAAAAGTGAGGCACAAAAATTACGACGGGGAAACTTCGGCAGAAAAAGTGCGATAGGAAAAGTGTGACAGAAAAAACATGGCGGAAAAACGGTGGCATAAAAACCGTGGCAGAAAAAGTGCGGTAGAAAAATCGCAACTGAAAAATCGCGGCAGCAAAATCGCGACAACAGAACGCTACAAGAAGAAAAAAGATATGATTTTCATGTGTAGTGTTGAATTTATGAATCTGGTTGAGGGTTTTCCTTGTAAATCTATTGGATGCCCTCTTGGAAGTTCAGGGCTTGTTGTAGAGTTGATCCGAGGTAGATCTACTGAAGTTTAGTATTGGTTCATGTTTGAAAGATTTTGGTTGAGGCATGTCGCTAAAGTTATTGGTACAAATAGAGGTTGTGTAACAGTGAGGTTCTAGCACATGGTTTGAGGTACGAAATTGTGGTATAGTGTTTGAGGTATATGTGATCATATCATATTGGTTTATGTGTATACAATGACAGGTTTCTTAGTGACAGATTTGATAGAACGAGTTTTGATAGTGACATATTCAATTTCTACATTTGGCACTTATATTTCCGGTCGGTTGGATAGGCCAAGGATAGGTGGTTGTATCCAGAGAAAATAGGGAGTTTTAGCCTCCTTTTAGTTGTAGCAATAAAATTGGGGAGTTGGAGCTTGCCTCAGGTTGTAGCGTGGAAATAGGGGGTCATATCCTCCTTCCAGTTGCAGCTGGAAAATAAAGTAAGTTGGTGCTTCCAATGAATGTAATTCTTAAAGAAAATTCATTCCATAGTTTTCTCCCGCATTGGGTTTCCACGTAAAAAATATTGGCGTATTGTGTATGTGTATGATTGTTCATTTGTTCATGGTTTGTTTACTCTGCACTTATTGGATGATAATTATATATTTATCATAAAGATAAATAACACTTGCATATTGTGGTTAAAAGGATTAAAAAAGGATTAAAAAACTCTATTATTGATTCACCCCGCCTCTTAGTAATCCAACAATACCCAAGAAATGGGTACATTTTATATTAGTATATAGAAAGATAGTTTTGGTATTGGTTGTACCAGGTATGCTACAAGTTAGTTTAGAGCATTCTTGGAGAGCGTGTTTTGGTAGCGTGGCCCAACCTAGTGGTTGGGTACGTTACAAGTCAAGAGCCTAATATGGGTAAATGATAGAGTAATGAAAGTTGTGTAATATGAGATGATGAAGATGATCCCTCGTATTTAAATATTGAGAAAACACACACTATTACACAAACTAAAAGAAAAAGGAGTGTTGAAAACAAGAGTACTCATATTTTTTAGGACTAAATGAATGATGTTGTTGAAATGGAGGTTGATGATATCAATGTACCTGAGTGGGTTGCATTATAGATTGCAGAGATATAGCATATAATAGAAGAATTGTCTTGAGAGGAACCAATTTTTTTTGAAGAAAAATCATTGACTTTATGCAATACCGAGTACAATAAAGAATAAAACTAATTGAAAACTGAAAGATTTCATGCTAAAAATAAAACATTCTTGGAAATACTAATACAACTGAGAGGGGGGGTGAATCATTTGTATATAAGCTTAAACAATTTTATGCCTTTTAAATAATTATAAAGAATTCTTCTTGTGTCATCAAGCAACATACATCATATGGACAGTAAGAGTAGAGATCATCAGACACACATAAAATACACACAGAGACAGATTTTCACGAGGAAACCCATAAAGGGAGAAAACCTCTTCTTCTTTGAAATGATAGGCA
>ML783599.1:0-57104 GCA_009831015.1 Picea engelmannii
TTCGAACCCCTAACCTAGACCTCCTAGGTCCTTATTTATACTATTTTACAGGCTTATAACTGTTACAATATTTATAAAAAACCCTAACCCTATCATGGTTAGGCTTGCCTTCCTACATGCCACATTAATTCTCCTCTTGCGTGCTTATTTTCCTCTTGCATGTGCTCTAAAATTAGGTCTTCTTTCCAAAATTAGGTCTTTCCAAAAATCGACCTTTTCTCCAAAAATAGGCCTGTGCCAAAAACAAACTTCCTTTTCAAAATATGCATGTGCCCAACATGCCCCCAAAAATTACATGTGGCTTTTCCCGAGCCACTTAGGTGGTTTGTGCTCCCTGAACAACCTCTGTCAAGCTGTGGAGTTTTCCTTCTAACTCTTCCCCTTTTTCTCTAGCTTACGAAACTTTCCCTGTGAGCTCTTCTACCCTCTGCGTTGTGATATGATCCTTGAGAGACTTTGTGCTCTCATAATGGTCTTGATCCATTCTTGTCTTTTCCTTGTCCAGTTTTGCAATTATTTGTATTGTTTTCTCTTTGAGAGGTTATAACTGGGCTTTCCTTGCTTTCTTGTTATTTCGTGTCATCTTGAGTTCTACCTATAGGGTCTTCATCTCATGTGTGCCATTCACTCGCTCTGTGATGCTCATGGACCTTTTTTTGTTGGTTCAACTATTGGATTGAAGTATTGATTAAATCCTCTTGTTGGTTGAGTTTTTGGACCTTATCATATTTTTCCAGTGTCGTCCATAGTTGTGAGGTCCTGTCAAACAATTGTGTGACCTTTTCCATTTCTCTCTCCATCATTTCCACTTTTAGGGCTGCATGTTGATACCTTTCATCCATAACTTCAGGAGGAGTATTTGGGGTTAATATTTATTTAAGCTCCTCGATATCCTTCTTGTAGTCCTCGAGCTTCTGTGCAATGATTTGGATTTTTTCTTCCACGTTGATCATGGCTACCTGTGCACTATCTAGAATTATTATGAAGACTTCCCTCAACTTCTACTCTAAATTATCTGTGCATTGTTTCTCTTCTTTCATCTCCGGCTTTACCTGCTCGATGACCAGTTCTAGGACATCCTTGCCATTTTTTCGTTACCTGCAATTATGTCGCATCTGTCCCTGCTCGCATTGCACTTCCTGTGCGACACTGACTTTCAGTTTGTACAATGACTTTGTTGGTATTCTCGCCAATACCAACTGTACTTGCACTAGATTTTTGAATGGTGTCTGGGCTATGTCCTCGTCGACCTACAACATCTTTGTTGTTATCTGGAAGACTAGACTTGTTGTCGTGATGTTCTAGATTGTGTCTTCCTCATTTGGCACGGTCCTTTCCTCTGCTTCTGGTGCTGGGGGGGTTGGTTTTGTTCCCCTTTCGTGCCTTTGCACTGCTTTTATTTTCTCTAAGACTTTCCTGATATCTACCAACTCATTATGTATCCTTCCTCTTTGGTTCTCAACCTCTTCAAACACCTCCGCTGCGTGATATTTTACTGTGTCATTGAAAATATCAGCATCATCCTTGGTGATTGTATACTCTGGGATCTATTTATGGGCCTTGGCCTTCTTGCACGACCCCCATGTATGTATAATAGGTCATTTGGGTGGCCTTGTTTCTTGTGGAGTGTTTGATGAAGGGGTTTTCTACGTCGTTGTATCCCACCTTCATTGTTCTTCCTGCGTCAGGGCAATGTCCTTATTTCCTGTATGCGCATCCTTCTTTGGAGTACTACCCTTCTTCTGTTGCGCTGGATTTTGGCTAGGCTTTCCCTGTTGTGTTGGTTTCTTGGGCGCAAGACTATCTCCTGCAGGTGTCTTGGATGACCCTGCTTCTACTTCTTTTCCCTTGGAAATGTCCTTGGTGATGACCAAGATCATCCAGTCATCCTTCTAGTCTCTCATTTCCATCTCAACTTCTTCTGCATTGATGCAGAATCAGAGTTGCAACCATTGTTTCGTTGGATCCCTGCACGCTTGGATCCACATGTTGTGCCTCGTATCCCTAAAGTTGGCTATCCCTTGATATTTTGTGACCACTTCCGGAGTTATCCTCCAAATGTTGGCTATGATGTATTAGATGTCGCTGAGATACCGAGAAAAGGTGTTGGCATTTACACTTCTTCTCTTTTGGTCCGAAGTGCTTCCCATTGACATGGACCACGCTGCATGACAGTGGCCTACTCTATCACATAAATAGGAGTAGGGAGGATCTTTCCACCCGATTAAGGCTATCATTATCAACAACCAGGAGTAGTGGAACATTTTTCCCAAGTCTTGCACATCCTTACAGTCATCTTGGAATAGGTTCAGTAAATATGGGGCCCAATTGAGCATGGTGTCGTTTGCGCACTGTGATACTACTCTGACAACCACTGCAGGGGCCTCCTCCTTTCAACATTCATGTAGAAATTTTTGTGCCATTAGTTTTGTGTCCATCCTAGTGGCTACGTCAATGATTCTCTTGATAATAATTCCACGCAAGCCTCTTTCCGTCCTGTATGCCTTAATCATTTATTCCACAAGAACCTTTTCTTTAGTTTTTTCATACATGTACTACACGGGACTCTCACCATTTGATGGCAAGCCTGTGATGAAGGAAATGAGTTCTACGTCGATGGAGACAGGTTCTTCTAACCATAAGAATCCTCCATGGAGGACTGCCATCAACTACTTGATGCATTTATTCACCTCTTTCCTC
Organism: Picea engelmannii; assembly: GCA_009831015.1. Taxonomy (NCBI): domain Eukaryota; kingdom Viridiplantae; phylum Streptophyta; class Pinopsida; order Pinales; family Pinaceae; genus Picea; species Picea engelmannii. Next base: position 2,701 of record ML783599.1, read on the forward strand.
TTGCCAAAGTGGAAAATTTCTACCATGTTTAGAATCCATGTGTTTTCTAGGCCCGCCACTCATTTTTTTGGCTATAGTATTGGGTCTCCAATTGGAGCTGTGCCTAGGCTCTCTATGTACACCTGCTGCACAAATTCTAGGAATTTGTTGGTGTCAGACACATAACGGTTTGTGTATCTCATCCTTTCCATGCAACCCAGTATATTTGGCATGGCCTACACCCCCTCTAGAATGCGTGGTAAACATTATGAGGCATCGGGCTTCTTGCGTGGGGACCGCATGATGGGTGGTTTTCCCTTTCTTCTTAATGACATGCTAGATTTCCCAACCTCTGATTCTTTGTCTTCCTTGCCCGACTTTGGCTTCCCTGTGATGTATTCAATATATACTTATTCCTTCTATGCATACCCCACCACAGGTTTTGGTCTCAGCCCGTCAAAATCTATCCGCTTTCTGTCGCCACCATTCATTCTATGGGATGCTTCGGCCCTCACAGGTTGTTGTGGGTTTCATGTGGCAACTGGTTCATGGCCCTGAGCACTGTCGTGTGAGTAAATATCCATCCCAGTCATCGTCGGGGCTTGTTCTTCTTACTCAACTCATGTGGCGCTCACTGGTTCGACATATGGCGAAGGAATTGTGTTGACATTGACGATTCCCTCTCTCTATGTCATTTCATGCTCCTCCTCTGCGGTTTCTTGCGATGACCTGAGACTGTTGCATGTTTTCCATGTGGTTTGGCTTGGTGTGCCGAACTTTGGAGGTGCCATGGTGGGTAATTCTTTCTTTCCTGATTAATTTTCAGCTGCTTCAATCTCTATACTCGCTTTTTCGCCTTTCGTCTTCTTGCTCGTTAGCTCCGTGAGATTACAAATGCACAATAAGTCTAGTTTGGTCTTTGTTTTCATTTTATAAGGGGTGTCATAATTTCCCTAAATATTCTCGGACAATATTCTTTGGTTGTTATTAATGCGTTGAATCTTGTCAAGTATGCTTCATTTAGTTTCATCAATGCCCAGTTCGTGCCTTTTTTCCCTAACGATAAATTTTTTCTTTTCCAACCGTTGGTCCCTTTTTCGGTGCGGCGTACATTTATGCTATGAATTTTCCTTAATGCATGGTGTTTTTCTTTCTGTCAACCATATGCTGCGCGTGGTCACTTTTTCTTTTTGTCGCACTAAGTCCATTATCTCTGAGCCCGATATTTCCCAGTATTTTTGTATTCTCTTTCTTTTCTACTTTTGTATTTCTTTTTTTCTCTTTTTCTCTTTTTTTTTTCATTTTTCTGTCTTAATCACTTCTATAGTACACTATATACACTCCTTTCTTACTACATTGTAAATTTTAAGAGTTAGTAGGTTGACTGTCCCTGTGGAGTTTCAATCGACTACCGTTGATCATTCCTTTCAGTTATTTTCCTCCCAATTCCTTTAACTGTATAGATCCCCCATTTGTGACAATATTTACTTCATTGGACCTAGCCAATGCATTCTAGACTTACCAGGATGTTGGAAAAATTTATTCTCATAGAGAAAAATTAGGTCTCCCGCCTTAACATTTTTCTTCTTAATATGTTTGTCATGCCAGGCTTTGTCTCTTGCTTTTTGTATTTCCTGGTGAAATCCTGCCAGAATCCTATCCTCTTCCATTTCCATTATTTTACTTAACCTCTCATGTACTGCACCGTTTTTTGTCATGTTGGTAATTTCTACTACATGCTGACTGGGTACCATAAATTCTAATGGTACTACTGTTTCCTGCCCATACACCAATCTAAATGGTGTCTATAATTTCAACTTCTTACATGTGGTCCTATATGCCCATAGTATTAATGGTATCTTCAAGTCCCAATCATCGATCTTGACATTGCATATTTTAGTAAGAGCATTTTTCGAGATCTTATTGAAAGATTCTACAACTCCATTTGCCTCAGGATGGTATGGTGTACTCTTCTGGTGAAAGACTTCAAAATCCTTAGTCATATCCTTAATGGTATCATTGATAAAACGAGTGCCTTGGTCACTCATCAAAATCCTTGGACATCCAAACCTAGTGATCACTTCATCAAACAAGAAGTGTGTTGTTTTCTCTGCACTAAAATATTTGATTGGTTTTGCTTCTTCCCATCTTGTTAAGAATTCAGTTGCAGTAATGATATATCTAGCTCCTAACCCTTTTGTTGGTGGATTAATTGGTCCAACAAATTCTATTTCACATTGGTCAAATACCTGCAAGGTTACTTGTGGTCTTAGAGGCATCTCATCCCTCCTGTTGGGTTTTCCAACCCTCTCACATACATCACATTTCTATCAATATTCCTTGCTATCTTTATGGAATGTTGTCCACCATAATCCTACACACAATACCTTCTGCGTGGTATCTTTACCTATGTAGTGTCCTCCAACTATACCTTCATGAGCTTCTTCCAGAATTTTGGGCCTTTCATGTTCTAATACACACCTTCTCAAAATGTTATTTGCGCCCATCTTGTTTAAATGTCCTGCAATAATTTGATAGTATGCAGCTCTGACTACCAAAATTTTCTTCTATGTAGTGCTAAACTATTGTGGTGCACTCCCTATATTTAAGTATTCAATAATATCAACAAAGTATTCATCAACTACCTGTACTGAAAATAGTTGTGCATCTGGGAAGTTGTATTCTAAGTTAGTAGGTTATTCTCCATTAGTTACCCTTGACAGGTGATCAGGTCATGCATTCAACTTCGCTATCTTGAATATTACTTCGAAGTCAAATTCGTGGAATAATAATAGCCATCTATAGATCCTCCCCCCCCAACATTGGCTTGTTGACTAGATATTTGAGGGTCGAATGGTCTGTGAACATTTCGTTGGGATAGGGGCAGACCCAGGGTTCAACGCTACACCAACACACCAACAAAACCCTAACTACCACTCTTTTCGGCAACACCTACGAAGAAGATGAAGTCTCACCCTAGGTAGAGGCAGGGGTGGTTGCAGGACTCAGGTGTCTGCAACCTTAGCTAGGACACAATCTATGATTATAACACTTAACAACGCACTTTGCACCGATAGTTCATCAATATTTGACCATTATCTACTCTGCAGATAAAACATAGCATCACATTATTCAACCGGATCTGATGTATCTAAGCACTTATCATAGAGAGGTAGATTAGATCTAGCAGATTCAAGCACTAAGCACATTCACATAGTTCAGATCTAACATCAATATACATCGTTAGCAAAAAGCATAAACAAAACTATCTATCTATATCAAATAACTTAGCAAGTAAAGACATAAACACATCAACACACCGCAAAACTCATAGCAACCCAGCATGTACATGGTTCACCCCCACCCTGGGGCTACGTCCACCAACTCTTCTTCTTTATTATCTTTATTCAAGCTTCTTACAGGCACATAGCATCAAAACCCTACTCCGCATAGGACAGGAGATCTGCGCGCACCTCGCCAGATCCTCCTTTCCCAAGCTAGGATACATCACTAAGCCTTCTAAAGTCACTTGCACTCAACTCTGCAAGCTTCACACAGTATGCACAAAGCACTTACAATCCTTCTATCACATAGATCAATCACTAGCCCTTAGCCCAATATCACACAGATATATATATGCCTCTCCTCACATTGCCTAGACATCTATTTATACTTTACAAAATAGGCCTAAACATGGGTAAACCCATGGGCCGACATCCCCATACACGTTACATAATCCCAAATCCCAAAAAGGACCCAAAAAGGGGTCGTGATCTCTATTTCGTCTTGCGCTCTGCCTTCGACAGGATATCGAAGTCCCAAAATAGGTCAAACTTTACCAAGGATCTCCCAAAACTTGGTCAAGGGCCAACAAGCCTCCAACACTCACCTGTGACTCGTCCCGAGTCACTCTGATCTGGGTATTTCTACTTTGAAAGCCTCGAGCGTGGCTTCAGATGCTTCAACTTGTTGTTGTGCCATGGCCTCTTTTTTAGCGAACTCTTGGATGATTGTGTCATTGACAGGTCCCTACAGGCATTGTTCAGCTGCAGTGACAACCTGCACGAGTTTTTCTCCTCGGCCTTCGACCTCTGTGAACAATTGGTAATCCTTATCTTGTATAGGTTGGATCCATTGAGTTACTTCCATAACTCTCCTCTGGATAGTGTGGATCTTTTGTTGGGAGGTGCATTTCTCTTGGGATCGCTTCATTCTTTCCACTGCTAATAAGGGATTCAACTGCACCTGTATTATCTCTGCTTGTTGTTTTTCTTTCTGGAGCTATGTCTCCAGTTCTTGCAATTCTGGGTTCTTAGTGAGTTTCTCATACGTCTGGGCACTGCGATTACTCATCTACTTTCATTCCATGGAAAGGGCCTTTATCCTTTCAGCTGCACTCCGGGCGGTTGCTTCTCTTTGATCCCTTACATCCTGAGGAGTCTCAGGCACTATGCGGAGCTCTAAGTCTGCTATGCGTTATTGTAGATGTTGGACAACTTTTGCGAGCTACTCTACTTGCTTCGTGACTTGGTCCTCTGCCTTTATTTCTAAGACTATCACAAAGAAAAGTGCTCTGCTGACCACTTCTTTCACTTCGAGTTGCTCTGCGAGAAAATGTTATTTTTCTTGCTGCATATGTGTTTTTTCTTCATCGACCATCTCTTGGAGAGCAATATTTTCTTGTTCTACAGCGTTGCGTTGTTCTACGAATATGCCTTGCACTTGCTTCAAGGCCTGGGTGGCTTGTTCTGTTTCTTCTTGTGCTTGTTGAAGGCAAGCTTCGACTGTATCAGCTAGTCTATGGAGTGGGGATATGTGGGGTGGTTATTCCTTCTCCATGCATTAGTATTACTAATGATTTAAGTATTACTAAGATTCATTCATCTTTTCCTCATACATACATGCTAATACATCTAGCTTAACCATTCATTCATAAACTAATCATTGATAGAAAGTAAACATTCAAGAAACGTCACATGGATTTTTTTTTTTATCGTGGTTCACCCCCTCCTCGGATACATCCACAAAGATTTGTATTATCTTCTCTTTTATTTAGTCTGCTGCAAAATATGGCGCTGCACGCATTACATCCTCAATCATACAATCATGATGAGCTTAAGGAACCTCTGTGAGGTGGACTAGATCACACCAGGCTCCTCAACCTATGACCTAACCCTCAAAATCCAAATTACTTGACTCTCCTACCACCTTATTACAATAATAATACTTGTAATCAACTCAACAAAAACAACCTTAACCTTCACCAACCCKTTCGAACCCCTAACCTAGACCTCCTAGGTCCTTATTTATACTATTTTACAGGCTTATAACTGTTACAATATTTATAAAAAACCCTAACCCTATCATGGTTAGGCTTGCCTTCCTACATGCCACATTAATTCTCCTCTTGCGTGCTTATTTTCCTCTTGCATGTGCTCTAAAATTAGGTCTTCTTTCCAAAATTAGGTCTTTCCAAAAATCGACCTTTTCTCCAAAAATAGGCCTGTGCCAAAAACAAACTTCCTTTTCAAAATATGCATGTGCCCAACATGCCCCCAAAAATTACATGTGGCTTTTCCCGAGCCACTTAGGTGGTTTGTGCTCCCTGAACAACCTCTGTCAAGCTGTGGAGTTTTCCTTCTAACTCTTCCCCTTTTTCTCTAGCTTACGAAACTTTCCCTGTGAGCTCTTCTACCCTCTGCGTTGTGATATGATCCTTGAGAGACTTTGTGCTCTCATAATGGTCTTGATCCATTCTTGTCTTTTCCTTGTCCAGTTTTGCAATTATTTGTATTGTTTTCTCTTTGAGAGGTTATAACTGGGCTTTCCTTGCTTTCTTGTTATTTCGTGTCATCTTGAGTTCTACCTATAGGGTCTTCATCTCATGTGTGCCATTCACTCGCTCTGTGATGCTCATGGACCTTTTTTTGTTGGTTCAACTATTGGATTGAAGTATTGATTAAATCCTCTTGTTGGTTGAGTTTTTGGACCTTATCATATTTTTCCAGTGTCGTCCATAGTTGTGAGGTCCTGTCAAACAATTGTGTGACCTTTTCCATTTCTCTCTCCATCATTTCCACTTTTAGGGCTGCATGTTGATACCTTTCATCCATAACTTCAGGAGGAGTATTTGGGGTTAATATTTATTTAAGCTCCTCGATATCCTTCTTGTAGTCCTCGAGCTTCTGTGCAATGATTTGGATTTTTTCTTCCACGTTGATCATGGCTACCTGTGCACTATCTAGAATTATTATGAAGACTTCCCTCAACTTCTACTCTAAATTATCTGTGCATTGTTTCTCTTCTTTCATCTCCGGCTTTACCTGCTCGATGACCAGTTCTAGGACATCCTTGCCATTTTTTCGTTACCTGCAATTATGTCGCATCTGTCCCTGCTCGCATTGCACTTCCTGTGCGACACTGACTTTCAGTTTGTACAATGACTTTGTTGGTATTCTCGCCAATACCAACTGTACTTGCACTAGATTTTTGAATGGTGTCTGGGCTATGTCCTCGTCGACCTACAACATCTTTGTTGTTATCTGGAAGACTAGACTTGTTGTCGTGATGTTCTAGATTGTGTCTTCCTCATTTGGCACGGTCCTTTCCTCTGCTTCTGGTGCTGGGGGGGTTGGTTTTGTTCCCCTTTCGTGCCTTTGCACTGCTTTTATTTTCTCTAAGACTTTCCTGATATCTACCAACTCATTATGTATCCTTCCTCTTTGGTTCTCAACCTCTTCAAACACCTCCGCTGCGTGATATTTTACTGTGTCATTGAAAATATCAGCATCATCCTTGGTGATTGTATACTCTGGGATCTATTTATGGGCCTTGGCCTTCTTGCACGACCCCCATGTATGTATAATAGGTCATTTGGGTGGCCTTGTTTCTTGTGGAGTGTTTGATGAAGGGGTTTTCTACGTCGTTGTATCCCACCTTCATTGTTCTTCCTGCGTCAGGGCAATGTCCTTATTTCCTGTATGCGCATCCTTCTTTGGAGTACTACCCTTCTTCTGTTGCGCTGGATTTTGGCTAGGCTTTCCCTGTTGTGTTGGTTTCTTGGGCGCAAGACTATCTCCTGCAGGTGTCTTGGATGACCCTGCTTCTACTTCTTTTCCCTTGGAAATGTCCTTGGTGATGACCAAGATCATCCAGTCATCCTTCTAGTCTCTCATTTCCATCTCAACTTCTTCTGCATTGATGCAGAATCAGAGTTGCAACCATTGTTTCGTTGGATCCCTGCACGCTTGGATCCACATGTTGTGCCTCGTATCCCTAAAGTTGGCTATCCCTTGATATTTTGTGACCACTTCCGGAGTTATCCTCCAAATGTTGGCTATGATGTATTAGATGTCGCTGAGATACCGAGAAAAGGTGTTGGCATTTACACTTCTTCTCTTTTGGTCCGAAGTGCTTCCCATTGACATGGACCACGCTGCATGACAGTGGCCTACTCTATCACATAAATAGGAGTAGGGAGGATCTTTCCACCCGATTAAGGCTATCATTATCAACAACCAGGAGTAGTGGAACATTTTTCCCAAGTCTTGCACATCCTTACAGTCATCTTGGAATAGGTTCAGTAAATATGGGGCCCAATTGAGCATGGTGTCGTTTGCGCACTGTGATACTACTCTGACAACCACTGCAGGGGCCTCCTCCTTTCAACATTCATGTAGAAATTTTTGTGCCATTAGTTTTGTGTCCATCCTAGTGGCTACGTCAATGATTCTCTTGATAATAATTCCACGCAAGCCTCTTTCCGTCCTGTATGCCTTAATCATTTATTCCACAAGAACCTTTTCTTTAGTTTTTTCATACATGTACTACACGGGACTCTCACCATTTGATGGCAAGCCTGTGATGAAGGAAATGAGTTCTACGTCGATGGAGACAGGTTCTTCTAACCATAAGAATCCTCCATGGAGGACTGCCATCAACTACTTGATGCATTTATTCACCTCTTTCCTCTTGCCAAAGTGGAAAATTTCTACCATGTTTAGAATCCATGTGTTTTCTAGGCCCGCCACTCATTTTTTTGGCTATAGTATTGGGTCTCCAATTGGAGCTGTGCCTAGGCTCTCTATGTACACCTGCTGCACAAATTCTAGGAATTTGTTGGTGTCAGACACATAACGGTTTGTGTATCTCATCCTTTCCATGCAACCCAGTATATTTGGCATGGCCTACACCCCCTCTAGAATGCGTGGTAAACATTATGAGGCATCGGGCTTCTTGCGTGGGGACCGCATGATGGGTGGTTTTCCCTTTCTTCTTAATGACATGCTAGATTTCCCAACCTCTGATTCTTTGTCTTCCTTGCCCGACTTTGGCTTCCCTGTGATGTATTCAATATATACTTATTCCTTCTATGCATACCCCACCACAGGTTTTGGTCTCAGCCCGTCAAAATCTATCCGCTTTCTGTCGCCACCATTCATTCTATGGGATGCTTCGGCCCTCACAGGTTGTTGTGGGTTTCATGTGGCAACTGGTTCATGGCCCTGAGCACTGTCGTGTGAGTAAATATCCATCCCAGTCATCGTCGGGGCTTGTTCTTCTTACTCAACTCATGTGGCGCTCACTGGTTCGACATATGGCGAAGGAATTGTGTTGACATTGACGATTCCCTCTCTCTATGTCATTTCATGCTCCTCCTCTGCGGTTTCTTGCGATGACCTGAGACTGTTGCATGTTTTCCATGTGGTTTGGCTTGGTGTGCCGAACTTTGGAGGTGCCATGGTGGGTAATTCTTTCTTTCCTGATTAATTTTCAGCTGCTTCAATCTCTATACTCGCTTTTTCGCCTTTCGTCTTCTTGCTCGTTAGCTCCGTGAGATTACAAATGCACAATAAGTCTAGTTTGGTCTTTGTTTTCATTTTATAAGGGGTGTCATAATTTCCCTAAATATTCTCGGACAATATTCTTTGGTTGTTATTAATGCGTTGAATCTTGTCAAGTATGCTTCATTTAGTTTCATCAATGCCCAGTTCGTGCCTTTTTTCCCTAACGATAAATTTTTTCTTTTCCAACCGTTGGTCCCTTTTTCGGTGCGGCGTACATTTATGCTATGAATTTTCCTTAATGCATGGTGTTTTTCTTTCTGTCAACCATATGCTGCGCGTGGTCACTTTTTCTTTTTGTCGCACTAAGTCCATTATCTCTGAGCCCGATATTTCCCAGTATTTTTGTATTCTCTTTCTTTTCTACTTTTGTATTTCTTTTTTTCTCTTTTTCTCTTTTTTTTTTCATTTTTCTGTCTTAATCACTTCTATAGTACACTATATACACTCCTTTCTTACTACATTGTAAATTTTAAGAGTTAGTAGGTTGACTGTCCCTGTGGAGTTTCAATCGACTACCGTTGATCATTCCTTTCAGTTATTTTCCTCCCAATTCCTTTAACTGTATAGATCCCCCATTTGTGACAATATTTACTTCATTGGACCTAGCCAATGCATTCTAGACTTACCAGGATGTTGGAAAAATTTATTCTCATAGAGAAAAATTAGGTCTCCCGCCTTAACATTTTTCTTCTTAATATGTTTGTCATGCCAGGCTTTGTCTCTTGCTTTTTGTATTTCCTGGTGAAATCCTGCCAGAATCCTATCCTCTTCCATTTCCATTATTTTACTTAACCTCTCATGTACTGCACCGTTTTTTGTCATGTTGGTAATTTCTACTACATGCTGACTGGGTACCATAAATTCTAATGGTACTACTGTTTCCTGCCCATACACCAATCTAAATGGTGTCTATAATTTCAACTTCTTACATGTGGTCCTATATGCCCATAGTATTAATGGTATCTTCAAGTCCCAATCATCGATCTTGACATTGCATATTTTAGTAAGAGCATTTTTCGAGATCTTATTGAAAGATTCTACAACTCCATTTGCCTCAGGATGGTATGGTGTACTCTTCTGGTGAAAGACTTCAAAATCCTTAGTCATATCCTTAATGGTATCATTGATAAAACGAGTGCCTTGGTCACTCATCAAAATCCTTGGACATCCAAACCTAGTGATCACTTCATCAAACAAGAAGTGTGTTGTTTTCTCTGCACTAAAATATTTGATTGGTTTTGCTTCTTCCCATCTTGTTAAGAATTCAGTTGCAGTAATGATATATCTAGCTCCTAACCCTTTTGTTGGTGGATTAATTGGTCCAACAAATTCTATTTCACATTGGTCAAATACCTGCAAGGTTACTTGTGGTCTTAGAGGCATCTCATCCCTCCTGTTGGGTTTTCCAACCCTCTCACATACATCACATTTCTATCAATATTCCTTGCTATCTTTATGGAATGTTGTCCACCATAATCCTACACACAATACCTTCTGCGTGGTATCTTTACCTATGTAGTGTCCTCCAACTATACCTTCATGAGCTTCTTCCAGAATTTTGGGCCTTTCATGTTCTAATACACACCTTCTCAAAATGTTATTTGCGCCCATCTTGTTTAAATGTCCTGCAATAATTTGATAGTATGCAGCTCTGACTACCAAAATTTTCTTCTATGTAGTGCTAAACTATTGTGGTGCACTCCCTATATTTAAGTATTCAATAATATCAACAAAGTATTCATCAACTACCTGTACTGAAAATAGTTGTGCATCTGGGAAGTTGTATTCTAAGTTAGTAGGTTATTCTCCATTAGTTACCCTTGACAGGTGATCAGGTCATGCATTCAACTTCGCTATCTTGAATATTACTTCGAAGTCAAATTCGTGGAATAATAATAGCCATCTATAGATCCTCCCCCCCCAACATTGGCTTGTTGACTAGATATTTGAGGGTCGAATGGTCTGTGAACATTTCGTTGGGATAGGGGCAGACCCAGGGTTCAACGCTACACCAACACACCAACAAAACCCTAACTACCACTCTTTTCGGCAACACCTACGAAGAAGATGAAGTCTCACCCTAGGTAGAGGCAGGGGTGGTTGCAGGACTCAGGTGTCTGCAACCTTAGCTAGGACACAATCTATGATTATAACACTTAACAACGCACTTTGCACCGATAGTTCATCAATATTTGACCATTATCTACTCTGCAGATAAAACATAGCATCACATTATTCAACCGGATCTGATGTATCTAAGCACTTATCATAGAGAGGTAGATTAGATCTAGCAGATTCAAGCACTAAGCACATTCACATAGTTCAGATCTAACATCAATATACATCGTTAGCAAAAAGCATAAACAAAACTATCTATCTATATCAAATAACTTAGCAAGTAAAGACATAAACACATCAACACACCGCAAAACTCATAGCAACCCAGCATGTACATGGTTCACCCCCACCCTGGGGCTACGTCCACCAACTCTTCTTCTTTATTATCTTTATTCAAGCTTCTTACAGGCACATAGCATCAAAACCCTACTCCGCATAGGACAGGAGATCTGCGCGCACCTCGCCAGATCCTCCTTTCCCAAGCTAGGATACATCACTAAGCCTTCTAAAGTCACTTGCACTCAACTCTGCAAGCTTCACACAGTATGCACAAAGCACTTACAATCCTTCTATCACATAGATCAATCACTAGCCCTTAGCCCAATATCACACAGATATATATATGCCTCTCCTCACATTGCCTAGACATCTATTTATACTTTACAAAATAGGCCTAAACATGGGTAAACCCATGGGCCGACATCCCCATACACGTTACATAATCCCAAATCCCAAAAAGGACCCAAAAAGGGGTCGTGATCTCTATTTCGTCTTGCGCTCTGCCTTTGACAGGATATCGAAGTCCCAAAATAGGTCAAACTTTACCAAGGATCTCCCAAAACTTGGTCAAGGGCCAACATGCCTCCAACACTCACCTGTGACTCGTCCCGAGTCACTCTGATCTGGGTATTTCTACTTTGAAAGCCTCGAGCATGGCTTGAGATGCTTCAACTTGTTGTTGTGCCATGGCCTCTTTTTTAGCGAACTCTTAGATGATTGTGTCATTGACAGGTCCCTACAGGCATTGTTCAGCTCCAGTGACAACCTGCACGAGTTTTTCTCCTCGGCCTTCGACCTTTGTGAACAATTGGTAATCCTTATCTTGTATAGGTTGGATCCATTGAGTTACTTCCATAACTCTCCTCTGGATAGTGTGGATCTTCTGTTGGGAGGTGAATTTCTCTTGGGATCGCTTCATTCTTTCCACTGCTAATAAGGGATTCAACTGCGCCTGTATTATCTTTGCTTGTTGTTTTTCTTTCTGGAGCTGTGTCTCCAGTGCTTGCAATTATGGGTTCTTAGTGAGTTTCTCATACGTCTAGGCACTGCGATTACTCATCTACTTTCATTCCATGGAAAGGACCTTTATCCTTTCAACTGCACTCCGGGCGGTTGCTTCTCTTTGATCCCTTACATCCTGAGGAGTCTCAGGCACTATGCAGAGCTCTAAGTCTGCTATGCGTTGTTGTAGATGTTGGACAACTTTTGCAAGCTACTCTACTTTATTCGTGACTTGGTCCTCTACCTTTATTTCTAAGACTATCACAAAGAAAAGTGCTCTGCTGACCACTTCTTTCACTTCGAGTTGCTCTGCGAGAAAATGTTATTTTTCTTGCTGCATATGTGTTTTTTCTTCATCGAACATCTCTTGGAGAGCAATCTTTTCTTGTTATAAAGCATTGCGTTGTTCTACGAATATGCCTTGCACTTGCTTCAAGGCTTGGGTGGCTTGTTCTGTTTCTTCTTGTGCTTGTTGAAGGCAAGCTTCGACTGTATCAGCTAGTCTATGGAGTGGGGATATGTGGGGTGGTTATTCCTTGTCCATGCATTAGTATTACTAATGATTTAAGTATTACTAAGATTCATTCATCTTTTCCTCATACATACATGCTAATACATCTAGCTTAACCATTCATTCATAAACTAATCATTGACAGAAAGTAAACATTCAAGAAATGTCACATGGATTTTTTTTTTATCGTGGTTCACCCCCTCCTTGGATACATCCACAAAGATTTGTATTATCTTCTCTTTTATTTAGTCTGCTGCAAAATATGGCGTTGCACGCATTACATCCTCAATCATACAATCATGATGAGCTTAAGGAACCTCTGTGAGGTGGACTAGATCACACCAGGCTCCTCAACCTATGACCTAACCCTCAAAATCCAAATTACTTGACTCTCCTACCACCTTATTACAATAATAATACTTGTAATCAACTCAACAAAAATAACCTTAACCTTCACCAACCCTTTCGAACCCATAACCTAGACCTCCTAGGTCCTTATTTATACTATTTTACAGGCTTATAACCATTACAATATTTATAAAAAACCCTAACCCTATCATGGTTAGGCTTGCCTTCCTACATGCCACATTAATTCTCCTCTTGCACGCTTATTTTCCTCTTGCATGTGCTCCAAAATTAGGTCTTCTTTCCAAAATTAGGTCTTTCCAAAAATCGACCTTTTCTCCAAAAATAGGCATGTGCCAAAAATAACCTTCCTTTTCAAAATATGCATGTGCCCAACATGCCCCCAAAAATTACATGTGGCTTTTCCCAAGCCACTCAGGTGGTGTGTGCTCCCTGAACAACCTCTTCCAAGCTGTGGAGTTTTCAATCTAACTCTTCCCCTTTTTCTCTAGCTTACGCAAATTTCCCTATGAGATCTTCTACCCTCTGCGTTGTGATATGATCCTTGAGAGACTTTGTGCTCTCATAATGGTCTTGAGCCATTCTTGTCTTTTCCTTGTCCAGTTTTGTAATTATTTGTATTGCTTTCTCTTCGAGAGGTTATAACTGGGATTTCCTTGCTTTCTTGTTATTATGTGTCATCTTGAGTTCTACCTGTAGGGTCTTCATCTCATGTGCTCCATTCACTCGCTCTATGATGCTCATGGACTTTTGTCGTTGCTTCAACTCTTGGATTGAAGTATTGATTAACTCCTCTTGTTGGTCGAGTTTTTGGACCCTATCATATTCTTCCAGTGTCGTCCATAGTTATGAGGTCCTGTCAAACAATTGTGTGACCTTTTCCATTTCTCTCTCCATCATTTCCACTTTTAGGGCTGCATGTTGATCCTTTTCATCCATAACTTCAGGAGGAGTATTTGGGGTTAATATTTCTTTAAGCTCCTCGATATCCTTCTTGTAGTCCTCGAGCTTCTGTGCGATGATTTGGATTTTTTCTTCCGCGTTGATCATGGTTGCCTATGCACTGTCTAGAATTCTTGTGAAGACTTCCCTCAGCTTCTACTCTAAATTATTTGTGCATTGTTTCTCTTCTTTCATCTCCAGCTTTACCTGCTCGATGACCAGTTCTAGGAAATCCTTGCCATTTTTTCGTTACCTGCAATTCTGTTGCATTTGTCCCTGCTCGCATTGCACTTCCTGTGCGACACTGACTTTCAGTTTGTACAATGTCTTTGTTGGTATTCTTGCCAATACCAACTGTACTTGCGCTATATTTTTGAATGGTGTCTGGGCTATTTCCTCGTCGACCTACAACATCTTTTTTGTTATCTGGAAGCCTAGAGTTGTTGTCGTGATGGTCTAGATTGTGTCTTCCTCATTTGGTGCGGTCCTTTCCTCTACTTCTAGCGCTAGGGGAATTGGTTTTGTTCCCCTTTCGTGCCTTTGCGTTGCTTTTATTTTCTCTAAGACTTTCCTGATATCTACCAACTCATCTTGTATCCTTCCTCTTTGGTTCTCAACCTCTTCAAACTCCTCCGCTGCATGATATTGTACGTTGTCATTGAAAATATCAGCATCATCCTTGGTGATTGTATACTCTGGGATCTATTTATGGGCCTTGGCCTTCTTGCGCGACCCCCCTGTATGTATAATAGGTCATTTGGGTGGCCCTGTTTCTTGTGGAGTGGTTTCTGAAGGGGTTTTCTACGTCCTTGTATCCCCCCTTCGTTGTTCTTCCTGCGTCAGGGAAATGTCCTTATTTCCTATATGCGCATCCTTCTTTGGAGTACTACCCTTCTTCTGTTGCGCTGGATTTTGGTTAGGCTTTCCCTGCTATGTTGGTTTCTTGGGTGCAAGACTATCTCCTGCAGGTGTCTTGGATGACCCTGCTTCTACTTCTTTTCCCTTGGAAATGTCCTTGGTGATGACCAGGATCCTCCAGTCATCCTGCCAGTCTCTCATTTCCATCTCAACTTCTTCTACATTGGTATAGAATCAGAGTTGCAACCATTGTTTCATTGGATCCCTGCATGCTTGGATCCACATGTTGTGCCTCATAGCCCTAAAGTTGGCTATCCCTTGATATTTTGTGACCACTTCCAGAGTTATCCTCCAAATGTTGGCTATGATGTATTAGATGTCACTGAGATACCGAGAAAAGGGGTTGGCATTTCCACTTATTCTCTTTTGGTCTGAAGTGCTTCCCATTGATGTGAACCACGCTGCGTGATAATGGCCTACTCTATCACATAAATAGGAGTAGGGATGATCTTTCCACCCGATTAAGGCTATCATTATCAACAACCAGGAGTAGTGGAACATTTTTCCCAAGTATTTCACATCCTTACAGCCATCTAGGAACAGGGTCAGTAAATATGGGGCCTAGTTGAGCAAGGTGTCGTTTGCGCACTGTGATACTATTGTGACAATCGCTGCAGGGACCTCCTCCTTTCAACAATCACGTAGAAATTTTTGTGCCATTAGTTTTGTGTCCATCCTAGTGGCTACGTCAATGATTCTCTTGATAATAATTCCACGCGAGCCTCTTTCCATCCTGTATGACTTAATGATTTATTCCACGAGAACCTCTTCTTTAGTTTTTTCATACAGGTACTGCATGGGACTCTCGCCATTTTATGGCAAGCTTGTGATGAAGGAATTGAGTTCTACGTCGATGGAGACAGGTTCTTCTAACCATAAGAATCCTCCATGGAGGACTGCCATCAACTACTTGACGCATTTATTCACCTCTTTCCTCCTGCTGAAGTGGAAAATTTCTACCAAGTTTAGAATCCATGTGTTTTCCAGGCCTACCACTCATTTTTTTGGCTACAGTATTGGGTCTCCAAATGGAATTGTGCCTAGGCTCTCTATGTACACTTGCAGCACAAATTCTAGGAATTTTTTGGTGACAGACACATAATAGTTTGCATATCTCATCCTTTCCATGCATCCCAGTATATTTGGCATGGACTACACCCCCTCTAGAATGCGTGGTAAACATTATGAGGCATCGGGCTGCTTGCATGGGGACCGCACGATGGGTGGTTTTCCCTTTCTTCTTAACAACACGCTACATTTCCCAATCTCTGATTCTCTGTCTTCCCTACCCGAATTTGGCTACCCTATGATGTATTAAATATGTACTTATTCCTTCTATGCATACCCCACCACAGGTTTTGGTCTCATCCCATCAGACTCTGTCTGCTTTCTGTCACCACCATTCGTTCTGTGGGATGCTTCGGCCCTCACAATTTTTTGTGGGTTTCCTGTGGCGATTGGTTCATGGCCCTGAGCACTGTCGTGTGAGTAAATATCCATCCCAGCCATCGTCGGGGCTTGTTATTCTTACTTGACTCATGTGGCGCTCACTAGTTCGACATATGGCAAAGGAATTGTGTTGACATCGACGATTCCCTCTCTCTATGTCATTTCATGCTCCTCCTCTGCGGTTTCTTGCGATGACCTGAGACTGTTGCATGTTTTCCATGTGGTTTGGCTTGGTGTGCCAAACTTTGGAGGTGCCATGGTGGGTAATTCTTGCTTTCCCGATTAAGTTTCAGCTGCTTCAATCTCTATACTCGCTTGTTCGCCTCTCGTCTTCTAGCTCGTTAGGTTCACGAGATTACAAATGCACAATAAGTCTTGTTTGGTCTTTGTTTCCATTTTATAAGGGGTGTCGTAATTTCCCTGAATATTCTCGGACAATATTTTTTGGTTGTTATTAATGCGTTGAATCTTGTCAAGTATGCTTCATTTAGTTTCATCAATGCCCAGTTCGTGCCTTTTTTCCCTAACGATAATTTTTTTCTTTTCCAACCGTTGGTCTCTTTTTCGATGCGGCGTACATTTATGCTATGAATTTTCCTTAATGCATGGTGTTTTTCTTTCTGTCAACCATATGCTGGGCACAGTCACTTTTTCGTTTTGTCGTACTAAGTACATTATCTCTGCGCCTGATATTTCCCAGTATTTTTGTATTCTCTTTATTTTCTACTTTTGTATTTCTTTTTTCCTCTTTTTCTCTTTTTTTTTTCATTTTTCTGTCTTAATCACTTCTATAGTACACTATATACATTCCTTTCTTACTACATTGTAAATTTTAAGAGTTAGTAGGTTGACTGTCCCTATAGAGTTTCAATCAACTACTGTTGATCATTCCTTTCAGTTATTTTCCTCCCAATTCCTTTAACTGTACATATCCCCCATTTGTGACAATATTTACTTCATTGGCCCTAGCCAATGCATTCTAAACTTACCAGGATGTTGGAAAAATTTATTTTCATAGAGCAAAATTAGGTCTCCTGCCTTAAAATTTTTCTTCTTAATATGTTTGTCATGCCAGTATTTGTCTCTTTCTTTTTGTATTTCCTCATGAAATCCTTCCAGAATCCTATCCTCTTCCATTTCCATTAGTTTACTTAATCTCTCCTGTACTGCGCCTTTTTCTGTCATGTTGGTAATTTCTACTACACGCGGACTGGGTACCATAAATTCTAATGGTACTACTGCTTCCTGCCCATACACCAATCTGAATGGTGTCTGCCATTTCCAATTCTTACATGTGGTCCTATATTCCCATAGTATTAATGGTATATTCAAGTTCCAATCATCCATCTTGACATTTCAGATTTTAGTAAGAGCATTTTCCAAGATCTTATTGAAAGACTCTACAGTTCCATTTGCCTGAGGATGGTATGGTGTACTCTTCTGGTGAAAGACTTCAAACTCCTCAATCATATCCCTAATGGTATCATTGATAAAATGAGTGCCTTGGTCACTCATCAAATTCCTTGGACATCCAAACCTAGTGATCACTTGATAAAACAAGAAGTGTATTGTTGTCTCTGCACCAAAGTCTTTGATTAGTACTGCTTCTTCCCATCTTGTTAAGAATTCAGTTGCAGTAATGATATATCTAGCTCCTAACCCTTTTGTTGGTGGATTAATTGGTCCAACAAATTCTATTTCCCATTGGTCAAATACCTGCAAGGTTACTTGTGGTCTTAGAGGCATCTCATCCCTCCTGTTGGGTTTTAAAACCCTCTCACAGACATCACATTTCTATCAATATTCCTTTCTATCATTATGGAATGTTGGCCACCATAATCCTACACGCAATACCTTCTGCGTGGTATCCTTACATGTGTAGTGTCCTCCAACTATGCCTTCACGAGCTTCTGCCAGAATTTTGGGCCTTTCATGTTCTAATACACACCTTCTCAAAATGTTATTGGTGCCCATCTTGTATAAATGTCTTGCAATAAGTTGATAGTATGCAGCTCTGACTACCAAAATTTTCTTCTGTATAGTGCTACACTATTGTGGTGCACTCCCTATACTTAAGTATTTAATAATATCAACAAATTATTCATCAACTACCTGTACTGAAAATAGTTGTGCATCTAGGAAGTTGTGTTCTAAGTTAGTAGGTTATTCTCCATTAGTTACCCTTGACAGGTGATCAGGTCCTACATTCAACTTCCCTATCTTGACTATTACTTCGAAGTCAAATTCGTGGAATAATAATAGCCATATATAGATCCTCCCCCCCCAAACATTGGCTTGTTGACTAGATATTTGAGGGTCGAATGGTCTGCGAACATTTCGTTGGGACAGGGGCAGACCCAGGGTTCAACGCTACAACAACACACCATCAAAACCCTAACTACCGGTCCTTTCGGCAACACCTGCAAAGAAGATGAAGTCTCACCCTAGGTAGAGGCAGGGGTGGTTGCAGGACTTAGGTGTCTGCAACCTTAGCTAGGACACAGATCTATGATTATAACACTTAGCAAAGCACTTAGCATCGATAGTTAATCAATATTTGACCATTATCTACTCCGCAGATAAAACAGAGCATCACATTATTCAACCAGATCTGATGTATCTAAGCACTTATCATAGAGAGGTAGATTAGATCTAGTAGATTCAAGCACTAAGCACATTCAAATAGTTCATATCTAACATCAATATACATCGTTAGCACAAAGCATAAACAGAACTATCTATCTATATCAAATAACTTAGCAAGTAAAGACATAAACACATCGACACATCGCAAAAATCATAGCAACCCAACATGTACGTGGTTCAGCCCCACCCTGGGGCTACGTCCACCAACTCTTCTTCTTTATTATCTTCAGTCAAGCTTCTTACAGGGACATAGCATCAAAACCCTACTCCGCATAGGACAGGAGATCTGCGCGCACCTCGCCAAATCCTCCTTCCCCAAGCTAAGATACATCACTAAGCCTTCTACAGTCACTTGCACTCAACTCTGCAAGCTTCACACAGTATGCAAAAAGCACTTACAATCCTTTGATCACATAGATAAATCACTAGCACTTAGCCCAATATCACACATATATATATATGTCTCTCCTTACATTGCCTAGACATCTATTTATACTTTACAAAATAGGCCTAAACATGGGTAAACCCATGGGTCAACATCCCCATACATGTTACATAATCCCAAATCCCAAAAAGGACCCAAAACGAGGTCACGATCTCTGTTTCATCTTGCACTCTGCCTTTGACAGGATATCGAAGTCCCAAAATAGGTCAAACTTCACCAAGGATCTCCCAAAACTTGGTCAAGGGCCAACAGGCCCCCAACACTCACATGTGACTCGTCCCGAGTCACTCTGATCTAGGTAGTTCTGCTTCGAAAGCCTCGAGCGTGGATCTAGATTCTTCGACTTGTTGTTGTGCCATGACCTCCTGTTTAGTGAACTCTTGGATTATTGTGTCATTGACAGGTCCCTACAGGCGTTTTTTAGCTACAGTGGCAACCTGCACGAGTTCTTCTCCTCGACCTTCAACCTCTGTGAACAATTGGTAATCCTTATCTTGTACAGGTTGGACCCATTGAGTTACTTCCATAACTCTCCTTTGGATAGTGTGGATCTGCTGTTGGGAGGTGCATTGCTCTTGGGATCGCTTCATTCTTTCCACAACTAACAAGGGATTCAACTACGCCTGTATTGTCTCTACTTGTTGCTTTTCTTCCTGGAGCTGTGACTCCAGTGCTTGCAATTTTGGGTTCTCAGTGAGTTTCTCATACATTTGGGCACTGCTATTACTCATCTACTTTCATTCCATGGAAAGGGCCTTTATCCTTTCAACTGCACTCCAGGCGGTTGCTTCTCTTTGATCCCTTACATCCTAAGGAGTCTCGGGCACTGTGCGGAGCTCTAAGTATGCTATGCATTGTTGTAGATGTTGGAAAATTTTTGCAGGCTACTCTACTTGCTTCATGACTCGGTCCTTTGACTTTATTTCTAATATTGTCACAGAGCGAAGTGATCTGCTGACCGCTTCTTTCACTTCGAGTTGCTCTGTGAGAAACTGTTCTTTTTCTTGCTCCATGTGTGCTTTTTCTTCATCAAACTTCTCTTGGAGAACAATCTTTTCTTGTTCTGCAGCGTTGCGTTGTTCTATGAATATGCCTTTCACTTGCTTCAAGGCCTGGGTGGCTTGTTCTATTTCTTCTTGTGCTTGTTGAAGGCAAGCTTCGACTGTATCAGCTAGTCTATGGAGTTGGGTTGGCTCATCTCCCAACTCTGGTTCTCCCAATGGCAAGGGCGCAGTTGATACTGTGTGGCTGGACTGAAGGGCCTGTGGTACCCCTTGGAGTTCGACTTAAATTCTCTCTTACATTTATTCTTTCTTGGCTTATTTTTTCTCTACTATTTCCAGTGAGGTGTCGTTCAGGGATGCCATGATGAAGTCAAAATCATCGGAGGTGAGGACAGTCTGCATCTTGGTCATGGTGGCTTTCGATTTCTTCTGAGAAGAAGGTTTTGGGGGGGAAACCTTCTTCTTCTTCAAGGGGTCAACCTCGTCTCTGGGCGGTGTTACTTCTCCTGGCTTCTTTTCATATTCTACTTCGTCATCACCCCCTCGGTTAGGTGACATTGAAGCAGTCTTTCCTCAGGTGATGCTTAAATTTTGGATCTCCTTAGTGTTCTTGGGTGTATTTTGTTCTTTATGAGTTTCCTCTGGGCTGTCAAGATCAGATATCTCTATAGGGTTGGTGGGGATATGGAGGTCAGCGGACCATTCCTTAGTGATCTCCTCAAGGTATTCTTCTGTAAGTTTATAATATGACTGGAGGTACTTTTTATGTTCATTTTCTAGCGTTGTAATGTAGATGAAGTGTCGATCTGCGTTGAACTTCAATGCTATGATCTTATCCTGCTCTGTCTGAACTACACGTATCCCCTTCGGGAGGTATGAAGTGACCATGGTGTACTCGAAATCTCTTGGCACACTATCACGATTCACCATGCCAACCAGAGGCGGGATGTAATCGGGAAATATAACTGGAATCACCTTCGCGTTTTCTAGGACGTCTTTGTACTTGGTTCTCTTTTTCGCTGATGGTTTGGATGATCTAGCTCCATGAGCAGTCAATGGAGAATCTTGTAGTCCTCTCATCGATGACACTTGTATACCTGCAGACATCAACGTTACTCGTTCAGTCATGAGGTCAATGAGAAATTCTTTGACAACTTTCTCTGCAGTGCTGAACTCGTCTGACATACATGCTCAGGGTTGGAAATATCGAGTTTGAGGAGTAACTTAGACACTGCAATGGGATAGAGGACAATAGTGCAATGATAACTGTGTAAAATCAATGAGTCTGCGGGCTCAGATTCACAGTTAGAAAAAGTGTTCTCAGTGCATGGCCCGATGGGATAAATAGACAACTTGGCAACGAATCTCTTGCAATGGGTGAGAAACCTTCATTAACTCTATTCTATCTATTACAGCGTGGTCCAATAGTCTTGTGGCGAACCATAAATTCCTTTCTACCCATTCGGAGGGCCGACCTAACGGTTATATTGGTCCCAATGACTATATTGCTTCACCCTGGTGAAGTGGCATGTGACGATGTTTTGTTATCCCGACAAAGCTCCAATTTTGCAAATTTTCCCTCTGCAAAGTTCCCTCTGGGACCTTCTATAACTTTTCAATCATGGCTCTCTTCTTACTTAGTTTTATAGCCTTCTTTCTGGTGATCTTCATCTCGAAATTCCTTTTTTCCATTTTTATTCTTATCTTCTTTTGGCATAATTACTTCGCATTGTTGAGATTCTTTCCTAATATTTGAGGGTTATACTTCTTCTTTATCTGGAATAGGTACTTCAATCTTCTGTGGGTCCTCTAGTGTTCTTGCAACTTCGACATCTAGGTCTCTGGTGTTAAATAGATTTGATATGTTCTTATTTTCTTCAATCAAGTGTGTGATCCTTCTATTCATGTAATCTTTTAACTCTTGCTTCTTCTTCTCTAAAACTTCTTCTTCTTCCTTCCTTCTAGCCTGATCTCTTTCAATCCAAGGTTTTAATAGTAACATGGTAAATGGGGTGTTATTCTCAATAAATTAAAAATATCGAAATACTCCTCTGTCGAAGTCCCATTGGCATTCATAGGTATCTGGATGAGCTTTCCACATAGGTTTATCAGCTTTCCTTTGAATAGTCATATTCCTCCTAATGAAGGAATCATAGCAGGCCTTCCTATAGCTTCCCAAGTTCTTTTTGTCATGATATTCACCTGTGTTTCCTCATCTAGAACACAGTCAATGTCGAAGTATCATATTCTTTCTTCTATGCATTCTTTTTCTTTGAATATCTCTGATAAGATGACATTTCAGTGGTCATTCAGTGTGTCTTTTATCTATAGCAACACTTTCTCTAATTCTTTCTGGGATTCTGCTATAATCGTAGTTTCTGGATCTGCCTTAGGGTTTTCTTATCTCATGTTCATTCCTTCAAGATTAGCAATCATTCTAGGGAAATCCAATACTTCATGGTCCATAGCTTTGTAGCAAAGACAACTAGGTCTTCTCCCAGGGAATTCCTTAGCAAGATGTCCTAGTTTTCTGCAACTATAATAGAGGGTTAATCCTCTCTTTCTTTTAAATTCTTCCTAGCCTTTCCTGTACTTTGTGCTAGGATCATGGTAGCTAAGCTGCAAACATTTATTTCTAGGATCATGCATCCACTTGTTATTCCAAACATTCTTTCTATGCATAGGTATAACATATCTTTCACTATTCTTATCAGATCTATGCAAGTCAAACATTCTTTCATCTATTAGTGCCCTAGTTTTCAAGCTAGGACAGAATCTATCAAACATACCTAGATCCATATTGTTGAAACAAAAATTTCCACTTATCTTACTTCTACGGAGCACAAAGCTTTCAGATCTAGAACTTTTCACTATTCTTACCTTTATAAGAGCACAAAGATTCCAGATCTTACCTCTTTTCTCCAAATCTGACCTATTTTCTTGGCACAGAGCTTCACAGGTCAAGTGGAATGTTGTGCACTAGGGAAACAGATCTACGCACAGAGCTTTCACAATTTCAGGTCAGATCTTTGCACAAATCTTCTTCTTCCTCGGTTCCCAGCAATCACAGTTTCAAGTCAGATATTTTCAAAAAACTTCTTCTTCCTTAGTTCCCAACAATCACAGTTTCAGGTCCATGCAACAGAACCATTTTTTGGGACAGGGGTAGACCTAGGGTTCAACTCTACAACAACGCCCCAACAAAACCCTAACGACCGACCCTTTAGGAAACACCTGCGAAGGAGATGAAGTCTCACCCGAGGTAGAGGCAGGGGTGGTTACAGGACTCGGGTGTATACAACCTTAGTTGGGACACATATATGTGATTCTAACAATTAACAGAGCACTTAGCACCGATAGTTCATCAATATTTGACCATTATCTACTCCGTAGATAAAACAGAGCATCGCATTATTCAACCAGATCTAATGTATCTAAGCACTTATCATAGAGAGGTAGATTAGATATAGCAGATTCACGCACTAAGCACATTCACATAGTTCATATCTAACTTCCATATACATTGTTAACACAAAGCATAACCATAACTATCTATCTATATCAAAGAACTTAGCAAGTAAATACATAAACACATCAACACATCGCACAAATAATAGCATCACAACATGTACGTGGTTCACCCCCACCCTGGGGCTACGTCCACCAACTCTTCTTCTTTATTATCTTCAGTCAAGCTTCTTATAGGCACATAGCATCAAAACCCTACTCTGCATAGGACAAGAGATCTGCACGCACCTCACCAAATCATCCTTCCCCGATCTAGGATACAACACTAAGCCTTCTACAGTCACTTGCACTCAACTCTGCAAGCTTCACACAGTATGCATGGAGCACTTACAATCCTTCGATCACATAGATTGATCACTAGCACTTAGCCCAATATCACACAGATATATATATGCCTCTCCTTACATTGCCTAGATATCTATTTATACTTTACAAAATAGGCCTAAACATGGGTATACCCATGGGACGACATCCCCATACCCGTTACATAATCCCAAATCCCCAAAAGGAGCTGAGATCCCACGATCTCTGCTTTGTCTTTCGCTCTGTATACGACAGGCTGTCGAAGTCCCAAAATAGGTCAAACTTGACCAGGGATCTCCCAAAACTTGGTCAAGGGCCAACACGTTTTAAAGTGTTTACCCAGTAGCTAGTGCCTGAACTTTTGATGTGCATAGACCATGGCTAGGCCTTCTCCTTTTGTGGTGTTGTAATTCTTCTCTGATTCTGACCATTTTCTTCTTGCAAAGGCTATAGGATGGTCCAAGTCCCCTACTCCTGGATGTGCTAGAATTTCTCCAAGTGTTATGACTGATGCATCTACATGCACATAAAATGTCTTTTCCCTATATGGGAATACTAGGATAGGTGTTTTGACCATCTTTTCTTTTAATGTGTCTAATCCTTTTTGAAATTCCTCATTCCACTAAAATATGGTGTCATTCTTGAACAGTTTTTCCATTGGTGCAGTAATCTGCGCATACCCCTTTATAAACTTACTGTAATAGCTTGTATGTCCTAGTGTTGCTCTTGACTGGTGCACTGCCTTTCATGGTGGTAAATTTACAATGAATGCAATCTTAACTGGATCCACTAATAAACCTTGTTTGCACACTATATGTCCCAACAATATTCCAAAAGTTGTCCCAAAAATGCATTTCTTGATGTTTAATGATATCTGACACTGCCTGCATCTTTCCAACATGAGTCTTAACACTTCTACATGATATTTTAAGAGACTATATACAACCCAATCATCCATATATACTTCTATAAATTGATGTATGAATTCCATAAAAGCATCTATGACTACTCTTGAAAATATGGTTGGTTCATTCTTCAGCCCAAATGGAATGACTGTATATTGGTAAGATCCCCATTCTATAGAAAAAGTAGTCTTATACATGTCCTCTAGAGCTATTTTTACTTGATGGTAACCTAAGAATCCATATGTGAATGAATATGCTTCCTGGCGTCCCACACTCTCTAAGACCTCATCTGTAAAAGGGGTAGGAAAAGGGTCATGTAAACAAGCATCATTCAATTTTCTCAAATATACACAAATCCTTATCCCCCCTTGTTTCTTTTCTTGGACTACCATAGGACTTATCCATTCATATTCCTCTACTAGTTCTATGATATCAACTTCCAACATTATGTCAATTTCTACTTTCACTTTCTTCTTATATACTAGATTCAATCTGTAAGGTCTCTACCTAATAGGTCTTGCCTCAGGTTTGAGAGGTATCTTCATCTCTCCTATCTCCCCTGCTATGCCTTTCATCTTGGTAAAGGTCATTGGGAACATATCACAATATTCGCGCAATAACTCTGTTATTCTTTCTATTTTTTTTTCATCCCAATAGTCTCCAATACTTTCCATTTTAGGATTGTCAGTTGTCCTAATGTTGACTTTCTTAACTTCGATTGGTGCAACAAATACTTCTGACTCTAGAGATGGACATTCCACCTCTCTTTCTCCCTCAATATCTGTAATATGAATGTTGTGCATATCATATTCATCTAGTGCTTCCTCTTCAACATGATAGCATGAAAGTAGTTCTTTGACTATCTGTCTATTCTGTTGTTGATCTTCTGTAATGATTTCAACCTATGGTTCATCAATAAATATCACTCCTCGTATCTTCTTCAATGTTGAATAAATTTTGGGGTTCTCATGTTCAAATGAGAAATTACTACAAAGTTTTGTTGTAATGTTGTCCATTCTGTAGTGCCTCTACGCATCTCCTGGTCTATATACCAGTTCTCTGGGATTCCTTCCAATGCATTGATAAAGTGATGAGGTCATTCCTTTGGTGGTTTCATCCTCCACTATGTTCTACACTTCTCTAAGTGTTCAAATAGTGTTCCTTGTCCATTATACCTCTTCATTTTATTGCTCCCCTGTTGTGCGCCAAATCTAATGCATAGTAATCATTTTCATTGATACCAGTCTTGAATTGTTTCTTTGTGTGCACCCCACCATCTTCAAGGTGTGGCCTTGAGTGCAATATCTAGGGATAAGAGCCTTTTATTTTCTAACACTTTCTCTTCATATTTTGTCAGAAATTCCTCTAAGTCATTTACCCCATGAAAATTGGGAGGTTCTCTTATCTCTATACCAACCCATCTTACTGCGCAGTCTATTGTTGCGCACCTTCTTGTGGAAACTTCATGTAATCGTTGTTGCCAATTCTCCAAACATGTATCTGAGTCAAAATCACATGATGCAATGATTCTCTAGCTTAGTATCCAATCTGCAGTTGGGTTAACATAATCCTCTTCTCACACGGTAGTTCTATACAATTTGTTTATTTCTTTCATATCCAAACAAGTGGGTTCTACAAACGTTTCTCCTTCTGAAGGATCCAATGGTGCAATGGCTCTATATTCACCTAATTCAAAATTCATTTTTCTTGTCTTCAGGTTGAATATGGCTTGGTTTTCAAATACCCAATCCAATCCAAGCAATGTTGGGTAAGGTGTTGTGCCATCGACTATCTCTATTACTTCAAAATCTTCCATAGTGCACACTCCATTCAAATCAACTGTCACACCTTTAATCCTTCCAATTGGTAACACTCTGTGTTGATTTGTTACTTTCAAATGGACAAGTGAATAGCCTAGTGTGGGTTCTCCCATACACTTCCATGTCTTCTTAGGTAAGACATTTACTTCAGAGCCTAAGTCCAGTATAATATCACCCATGTTGAAGTCCCCATTATTAGCATTTAGTCTGAATTCCCTGCTTGTCCTTCTTCTTGTATGGAGATGATTGACTGTTTTCTTATCTAATTTTCCTTCTACCTCTGTGTTACATCTTTCTAGAAGATTTTGTAAGATCTTAACAGATGATGGATCCTTCAATAACTTAACACAGGATTGCAGAAACGTTTTTATGTTACTTACTTTCTCTAAAGGTTGTGGTTCACTGGTATGGTCCATTGAAGAGGAAATTTCATACAATGGTAACTTCTGAACGTTTTGTGTCGCTGATGTAGATGAAACATTTTTCTTAAGAAACTATAGGCTGGCCTCCTTGAATGTTTCCTTTTATTTTTGTGCATTAAACTGCTTATGTGGCTCAATATTCTTCTTAACCCATTGGTGTTGCGCTAGATCTTGTTTTAATGTGTCACTTCCTATCTTGGCTCCTCCTCGAGTGACTATATTGATTTTTCTCCCATCATCCCTCACTTCTGCAAAAATCCAATGGACATTCGGGTTGTTCTTATTTCTTTTTTCTTGGATATTTCCCAAGAGTGTTGGAACATCTTCTGTATCATGGTCTATTGTGTGACAATACATACATGTCGTTGGTGGAAGTGGACACTCCCTTGAATAATTTCCTAGTTTTTAGAAGTTGTGGAACACTACTGGACCTCTGCCTCATCCAAATCCTCCTATACCTCACCCTCCACCTATGTATCCACCTTGATCTTCTCATGGTGCATTGTACTGAGGTACCTGGTTATACTGCGTAGGGTTATATTGTGGTTGGGCATTGTTGTATTACGGTTGCGCATTGCTATACTATTTTTATGCATTGTTGTATGGAGGTGGTACCTGGTTTAACTGAGGTGCAGCTTGTCTTGTCATAATTTATTCTTGCACCCTATAAGTATATGAATTTCTCTCTCTCATCAGCTCCATCGTCCTACAATATTTATCATCATGACCCACTGACTTGTAGAAATTGCAGTATGAACTTTTGGGCATTGTCTTATACTTCTACATCATTGGACACTTATATGGATCATGCCCATGTGTTTTAAAAATCTCACACCATGGTCCTCCTGTTGGCAAGGGGTTTGGTAATCCTATTGCCATATATTGCGCAAAAGTTGGACATTTGTTCTTGTGGTTTCCTTTTGTCCTTCATGTCGTACACCAAACAACTTATCTTTTCTCTTTGCCCTTATTCTGGTTAAGTTGAAATGTTAGGTTCTTCATATCCTCCTTCATCTCCTCTATTGTTGGATATGTCTTCTAATACTGGTTCTCTTCCAATTATAAGGCTTCCTACAGAGCCTATGCCTGAGTTTGGAACTTTTGTTGTCTTAATGGGTATTTCAAATGTGGTAACAGTGAATTCACAAATAAGTGCCTATGTTGCATGTCAGTAATTGTATACTTCAACTTACCTTTCAAATGTTTAAACCTTTGATCAATCTCCCAAACAGACTCACCTAATTTTTTCATGATTTCAATCATTTCATTCATGTACTGACCTTCTGAGATGGGCTTCTAAAATTCGTTTATCAATAGTTTTTTCATGTCTGTAATAGTCCTTGTTACTCTTGGTGGACTATTTACAACTAGACTCATATACCCGTCTAGTACATGGTCTCTTAGTGTGATAGATAATTGTGTGAGTTTTTTATCCTCATCTGTGATCTTCTTTGATTCCAATATATTCTCACAGATGAATAAGTTCTTTTCAGGGTCCTCTGATGCCACTCCCCAGAATTCTGGTAACCTGATCGTGGGATTATGTCCTGCCATTTTGAAATGTGTTGAAATACTACCTCCATGCAGTGTAGATATTTTACTAATACTTCCTGAAATGGCTCTGCCATTTGATTCTCCTTTACTGGATCCTTGTCCTGTGGTTCTTCTTCCACTAAGATTTGGTTGTCTAGACGGTGGTGTTCTTTCTGGTGTACTAGTCACACATGGGGTTGTAGGTTCCACACTAACAATGATCTGGAATGGATTTCTCCCTTCTGTCCTTGACCTTGGACCTCATGTTTTCCGATCATATGTTGCACGTAGGATTTCCTCAATCTGATCCATATCCTGGAGATCATCTACCTCTTCTTCATTGCTAGCCAAGCCCTCTCTATTAGTTATGGCTCTCTTCTTATTATTCATATTATATTGGTAGGGTGATCCATTGTGCATATTTCTAGCTTATTCCATTGTGTTCTTGATCTGGTCTTCTTCCATCATGATTGGGTCCATGGCCTCCTTCTTCTTTCTCTTATCCATATCTTCCTCCATTTCCCACCTCCTGTCAGTTCTTCCCCCCTTCCCCCATGCACGCAGGGAATTTTAGTTGTCTGGTTCCATGGTCATCACATCGTTGTTATACAATAACATCTTGATTGAAGTGTACAACGATCTAATATACCTACCTCTGGGTCCTTTTAGAAAATCCCTCTTCGCTGCGCTGTAAGACTTCATAGTATCTACTGCAAATTCAGTGATAAACCCTACAACAATATTGTCTAACCAGAAATATACTGAGTGTGTAAATTTGTTACGAACTTGTTATAATTGTGTTATCTCCACAAGATTCCACTCAAGTTTTCTGATTCAATTTGTTGGGTGGTTTTCTTTTAACCTCAATATCCACTCCTGCAACAAATGCAGGGAATCACAGAAAAATACCTCGTGCAAATCGCTACACATGTATTTGTCACAATATTTGCATGGTGTTAACTTAAGGTTTCTTTTATCCTGATGTGTAAACTCAAGTTCCTTTATTTTTAACCATATTTCAATATCATCCTTCGTTGGATTCCATGGCTTGAAGATTCCCTTTTATACTTTCATTCTCCGTGTGTTTCTTCCACGGATCATGTTCGCTCAATCCTATGCAGTTCCAACCGACAACAAAACCATTTGTTGGTTGGATCTCTCATTCACTTCTTGGAATGACCCAGGTTCGAATCTCAACATGTTTCCAACAAAACCCTCTAAAACTATCGCCCCCTCTAGTAAACCAGAAGAAAACGCTACACACTTTGTGCACCACATAGGCTCACCTGATATATCTTTATGGGTGACTGCAATACGTAGGTGTTTGCAGCCAAGGAATGAGTGGGAATATATGGTGTGGTTATTCCTTCTCCATGCATTAATCTTACTAATGATTCAAGTATTACTAAGATTCATTCATCTTTGCCTCATGCATACATGCTAATGCATCTAGCTTAACCATTCATTCATAAAATAATCATTGATAGAAAGTAAACATTCAATAAACATCACATGAAACATAATTTTTACCGTGGTTCACCCCCTCCTAGGCTAAGTCCACAAAGATTTGGATTCTCTGCTCTTTTATTCAGTTTTCTGCAAAATATAGCATTGTGCACATTACATATTCAATCATACAATCATGATGAGGTTAAGGAACCTCTGTGAGGCACACTAGATCACACCAAGATCCTCAGCCTGTGACCTAACCCACAAAATCTAGCTTACCTGACTCTCCAACCACCTTATTAAAATCATAATACTTTTCATCAACTCAACAACAACAACCTTAACCTTCACCAACCCTTTCGAACCCCTAACCTAGACATCCTAGGTCCTTATTTATACTATTTTACAGGATTATAGTCATTACAATATTTATCAAAACCCCTAAACCTATCATGGTTAGGCTTTCCTTCCTGTGTGCCACACTACTTCTCCTCTTGCATGCTTCTTTTCCTCTTGCATGCTCTCCAAAATTAGGTCTTCTTTCCAAAATTAGGTCTTTCCCAAAATAAAACTTTTCTCCAAAACTAGGCATGCACCCAAAATAGCTTTCCTTTTCAAAATAGGTCTGGACCCAACAGTAAGCACCACCTCCGATGCGTCTAATATAAAGTATGCATCGATGAAATTCAAGGAAGAGAATCGTGATAACTTTTAAAAACAAATCGGTGCATCCTTTGGAATGCCCCACAATTGGCGTGTAATTGGTTTCTCCCCGTACTAATACATTCCACTTAATTAAGTGCATTGATAACTTTACAATATACACAATTTTACGTAGAGGTGATACCATTTTAACCAAATGCACCGGTGTTATTTACATAACCACATAGAGACATATATTGACCGACTTGGTATAGCATGGTATCTCATTGGACTCCCCATGCCCGATACTCCATGCTTATAATGAATCGTTTAACAAAACAATGGTGCTACAATATCACAATAACATCGAGGAGTTAATAATAACACATCACACTACTTCAGTT
Organism: Picea engelmannii; assembly: GCA_009831015.1. Classification (NCBI taxonomy): domain Eukaryota; kingdom Viridiplantae; phylum Streptophyta; class Pinopsida; order Pinales; family Pinaceae; genus Picea; species Picea engelmannii. The sequence continues at coordinate 34,212 of ML783599.1, forward strand.
GCGATAAAGCAATTAAACTTGGTGGTTCCCATAGGTCCAACAAACCCATTGATGTTGTAAAGATAAGGACATCGGGCCAAATATTTATAATCCATCAGCACAGTGTGTCTTATTTGATGCATTGATAAAATACGTGATGATGCGACAATAACCATGGAGCACTAGTGCGTAAACGTTGAAAATACACACCATGACAGGTTTTGAAAAATAAGCATAGTGGTGCATATTTTGTAAGGCCCTGTTTCTAGTGTGTTAGTAAGACAACACACTGCTAAACAACATGTTGGTGCTCTGGTAAAACTGGCGCACCAGTGATTTTAGTTTAACAAAGTGCATCGGTAATTTTGTGCGCCACAAACTGTAGCGTAGTGGTGCGTCTTTGTTAATGAAATAAACAATTGCAGTTAAATAATTGCATCAGGAAAATATTGTATGATTTTGTGTGCTTGGGTGTTTTATTGGATACCCTGTTATCAGTGCTCTATACAACCCAATGTACAACAAAATGTAATGTTGGTGCTACAATAACACGATAGAATCGATGCGTTCATATTAACACATCACACTGCATAAGTTGCAATGAAACAATTTAACCTGGCAGTGCCCTTAAGTAGAACAAATACACTAGTGTTGTAAAGAGAACGACACTTGACTGATTATTTCATAGTTTAATAGTGTGGTGAATCTTATGGGACACACTGCTAAAATAAGTGGTGGTGCAACAAGAAACATGGTGCACCAGTGCGTGTTAGTAATAACACCACATGGCGATGTTTTTTTTTTATATAGACCACCAAAGGCAGGGTGTAGGTTTTGTTTTAGGTGCACCAAATACTTTTTTATATTTTTTGCAAAAACAAATTATTTAATATTTTTTTAAATACAAGTTATTTATTTATGTGTGTTTTATAATTTCAATTTATTTTATCTATATATATATGTTCCTAACAATATTTGTATTTGAATCAAAGGAGACGATGATGAGAGGAGGAGCAACATCAACGGTAGTAGGTTGAGATGCACACATTTGTACATGAGTGGGAGGCTAGGGAGAGGGAGAGGGAGTTGTTCTCTCACCCTGTTTCACAACAAACACATTCCATTTTGATGGATGTTGGCCTCCTCAAGTTTTATAAGGAAATTACATTCCTTAGTGGGAACTCTTCATTTTTATAGTATTTTATCCATTGTTGGGATCATGGGAAACAAGGGTTCAGGGTGGGTCCCGATCTATTGTATCATCCCAAGGAGGAGGATGTTTATTTCATCACCAGGTTTTCTAGGAGGGGGAGGATTTCCCCTAGTTCCCTGAGCTATCACAGGGTGTTGCAAGAGAGACCCAACTAGCATATGTGCAGAGATATGTCCTTATGGAAATGAATTCCTCTTCAAAGTTACAGGTTCCTGGTGGTTAGCTGCATATGCATTCATTTGATAGAAATGAGGTTAGGTTCTTGTTTCTTATTATCTTGATATTATGACACTATAGCTCTGATGGAAGCTCATTAGTTTTTCTTTGTTTCATAATGTTTATATTTTAATGCAGAGGCGTTGATTGATTAGGTGGTTGGAGATTTTGTTGAGACAATTTTGTTTTTCATTAGATCATTGTTGCACCGTTTTAAATGGGACGAGATTATTCACATTTGCGTTAGAGTTATTTACAATATTTTTTGAGAGGGTTCATGCCACTCAACTCGTAGTACCCCTCTTTCCTGCTAGACCTATTCTTTATACACATATGCACATGTGGGGGGAGTTGTTTCCCAATAAGGTCGAACTTGAGTTTCCCATTACTTTGGTCAATAAGGATGTATTTGATTTATTGGATAGTGAGGGAAATCCTATCCTCGATATTGTATAGTACCAATATGTGGGGATAGATTGGAGACTATGTCCAAAAATCTTATTTACAACAGTCGAGCCACCAAATGAGATAGGTAATATTATCATTATGTTTTGATAAATATAGTTGCATATTTTTATGTCTTATTTAATGCACATGTAATTTATTGTAAAATTTTGTTTCAATTATATTATTATTATTATTATCTATTATTTTGCATATATTGGCACATATGTTGGGGATGAGCCTCCCCAACAGGATAAGGAGATGGAAGAGGTAGAGGACCAACCTGCAGTATAGAGACCCTGCATGCCATGAAAGTTGGATCAAAGAGTCTGAATAGAGGTGGTGGATCACCTATGCAGTGTCATAATTAGTCAAAGAGTGGTACCCACATCGGTTAGAGACATATTATGTGTACATGATCTCTCTACGATATGGAGGAGTCTTCCTCGTGACATGAAATTGTTGATGTGTCAAATTTTCGGTGTATTCAACCTTGTCGAGAGGTTGAGGGGTCCTACTCATGATCCTAATTCATATGGATCATCAAGAAACCCATCCACATCCTCTACTCCACCACATGGTCCTCCTCCTCCTACTTCTCATCCACATGATTCGACTGCACCAGCCATCGATCCTCCTTCTTCCCCTCCACATGTGTCTTAACCTACATCCAAATTCGATCATCCTCCTCCTCCTCGTCCCCCTAAATATGTATCTGCTCCATCCATGCACGACCCTCCTCCTCTTTCTCCACTTGTGTCACCATCCACCAATCCTTGTTCTTATCCTCCACATATGTCATCAACCACCGATCCTCCTCCTCCTCCTCCTCTACATGTGTCACAATATTTTGATGCTTTGGACACTTTGTTCACATCAGGTACTTCTTCATAGGTCGATGATCTTGATAGAGAGACATTTGATAGTGCACTTATGTCGACATTTCTTTATGATATTATTATTGATAGAACCTATATCTTTTGTAGCAGAGACGTTGATGCATTTGGCTCTGGTGGTGGACCTAGATAGTAGTGGTATTGATTGACATTCATATTGATTGTTTTATATTTGAAATGAGATGTATATATGACATGTTTATTGCATATTTTGTTGATATGTATATTTTTATGTATATCTCTCATGTATATTATGTTTTTCATATAATTTGGTGGTTGTTATTGTTTGATTTATAAAATGTATTATGAGTATGCTAATGATTAACATTGCTAATGATTTCTCTATTTTTAAATTAAATTTGAGATATATCACTCATTTAAATTTATGGTTTCCATATAATGTTTAACTTTACTGTTATGAAATCATTTAATTTGGATTGTGATTACAAAAAGTTATAACCATTAATGCCATATAATGTTTAACTCTTCTTCAAGGTGAACTTTTTGTTGTCCAACAAGATACAATATGTTGATTAAAGATGTTTAGAAACAAAAATACTTAAATATGATGAGTGAAATGATCGTGATTTGAATATTTATGTCTTTTTTCGTATATTATAATAATAACATTATAATATAATTATTCTCTAATAATAATAATGATGATGTAATTATAATGTTATTTTTATTTTATTTTTATTATTCAAAGATTACAAGAAAAAGTTATAATATATTTTTTTACTAAAATCAAAAATATTATATTATATTAATATTCAATTTTCCAAAGATTTTATTAATTTATATTATCCAACTATTATAATATATAAAATTTATTCAATTAAATTTAAAATACTAAATATAAAGAATAGTAATACATGTTAATGATCTATACACTTTCAATGAAATGGTTTCACATTTTTTTACTCTAATACTAACTTTATGAATCTTCTATTAAAAAACAATATCACCAAACATTTTATAATTAGTATTTTAAGAATTAGTAAAATTTACAAAGGTTTCTATACTTTTAGATAAGTATGGATCATTAAAATTTTCCTTAATTTTGACTAGGTTCTATAAAAATACTCTTTTAGAATTTCCTTCTCCTTTCTATATTGACACTTATTTAAAGGAGAATGTAAAAAGAACGATTAGTTTATACGATTATAAAACTAATGGATGGAGTGGAATAGGTGAAGGTCGGGACAATTACACTTGTTAAGGTTGGGAATGTCATAATATTTGCTAATGCCAACACCACAAGTGTGATTCCAGAACTCATAGATGTTGCACAAAGTTATTCTGTTGGAATTGTCATTAGATGTTCCATCAAAGTAAGTATATATTTATTTGAATTTTGATTTTTCAAACAATAAAAAATTGGAGGTTTGATTTTTTAATATCTTCATTTTTTGTTAAATAAAATATAATTTAAAATAAATATTTACTATTGTACTTCACCATATTTTTGATATCTTAATCAATGCTTAGTAATTCAAAGGTTAACATAAACATATGTTAATGCAATGCAACATAAATTTGCTATAATAAACAATAAATATGACAATAAAATATATCAAAACCACATCTTATGCTTGTACTATTTATTGTAATTTCAATATGGTGGTTGTAAATGCTTGTTGACATTTCATATCCGTCCAAACGAGGTGGATCCAATGGTGGAAAGCAAGGCATTTTTCACCATTAGGAAAGGTTCAATTCCCGTGAGGGCCTTACCTAGAGCCATGGGGGCACATTGAGGTAGTGGTCAAACGTGTGGTTGGACCCAGAGATACTATATTAAATGGTATAGTGACTCATGCACACATAAGTGGATCAAATCCCACCCCCATGTCCTTCATATTTTTATTCCCCATGGTGTAGAGCAATTGGTGAGGGAGTGCGCTATTAAGGCACTCTGTAAGTGAAGTCATCGGTTCAAAACCTATGGGGACACCTCAAATCCAGCCATGTTAAGGGCTGGTGCGGTCCGGGTCGGGTGCGATCCCTGGGTGATTTTAACGGCTTAGATTCCGCTAGGTCGTGGCATCTCAACCACAGGCTAATCCCACAATTCAGGGATATTTATCTACCAAAAACAATATACTTTGAACGTATCCAACATAATTATAAAATGAAAAAATATATATAATTAGCCATTATAGATAACCATAATAAAATGACACATCCACAATATAAATTCCAAAACAAATCATTTGCAAATCAAACTTTGTTACCATCACCCTAATTATCTTCCTCACTTTGAATTGTAAAATTTTTGTTCTCAAAACGATGTTTAGATCTAGGATCATGTCTTAATACAAACCACCAATCCCCATCCAACACATTTGGGTAAAAAAACACTTGGTTGCAATGTTTTGGGGAAACATAAGGCTCCTTAGTTTCAACCCACATGTTTATAGAGTTAATACATATTATCCCACTATCACCATATTCCTTTACATTTATATATTTGAAGGTATCCCACTACTTGAAAAAAAAAAAATGCACTAAAACGATGAGAAGTCCACTTGCATGATCTCTTGTATCTTTCCAATGTAACCTAACTTCCCCTCTATTAATTTTTTATCATGGTGGCTAACATGACTAGATTGGTCAAACTCAACCTCCACTCCAAAATATTGTGTGATGTGTCCATCATTAACATACTCAATGTGAAAATGATGTCCATATTACCACATAGATGGGAACAAATGCACATGTAAAAATGAGAACAAAGGACAATGTCATATGTCTAATAACCAAAACATTAATAAAAACATAATAATGTTACAATTCAAATGTGCAATATTATAAATATAATGTGGTACTTATATAGGTCATTATAGAGTTGTTTCACCTGATCCTTGTGTTTAGTGCATCCAAATATTTTCCATGTGGGTTATGACTAGACACTCCATATTTCTCTTGTATCTGGTCATCCCCCTAGCTGTTGGGACATATTTTTGGCATATTTTCTATTAAATGATTAGGATAAGGCATGTGTCTACCATTCAATTGTCTGAAATATTTCCTATCATTGTCCCATTTCCTTATTTTCTCTTCATATGATCAGACCCATGGTCGCATTTCCTCCACATTGTAAATAACAAATTTATTGATGGGATCAATTTCTAAATTCATTGATGTATACTAAAATTTAAAATGAATAGCATGAGATCAAATATATATTATCAACTTCAATGTAAGTAATTTATCTGTACTAAATCGACAAAATATAATTGACTTACTCTCTATCAAACGAATTTTTATGTTCTTTTGGAGTATATCCCCTTCCCTTTTGTCCTCATCTTGATGTTCATCCCAAATGACTGCCCATTTTGTGTCCTTGATTTTCTTGATGTACTCGCTAGCATAAAAAAATGACTTGTATTCTATGTACCCCTCTGCCATAGAACCCTTTGGTTTTTCCCTTTCTTGAAAAAACCTCTTCTATTTTTTCGTGTTCCCCCTAAGAAGAACACCCACAGACATCAGATAAGTGAATTAGAAGATGGGATTGAAAGTCCATAAAACTTGTGGGTAGTTACTTCACAATCATATAAACAATCTCTCGACGCCATCATGGAATGGTAGCCATATGAATCTTCTTTGATGTGATCCAATGTACAGATGAAGATAATTTCTATATGGAATGTCATAGGTCTTGGGGGAAGTCATGGTTCACACAACCATGCATGAGAAAAGGATAATGACACTATAAAATAGACACACACACACCATTAATTTCCATAAAACTGTGAGTGCATATCATGTTTTTACCGACAATATAGAAGAAGAATAATGTGATTTAAATCTAAAAAAAATCCCTTCTATAGTGAAACAAGGCCATGGAGTCAACCTATATAAATAAGGTTCCTTCACACCCAATATAACATACTGCATAGAAAGATCATATTTCTTCAAAATCCATGGGACATCACCTTCTTTAAAATACCAAGATGGAGCAACCTCTCCTCTAGTTTATTTTCTTCGCCAATGTCTCTTTTTAGTATTTGAAGAAATAATATCTCTCCTAATAGTTAATGTGTCATTCGTATTCGATGATATGTGCCTCCATAAAGAAGATGAAACATTTTTCAATATATGAATGGGATATAATAAGTGGCCAATCTTAACATGCTCCTAATATGGAAGCTCATAAAATACATATTTCCTTTTCATCCCAATGGGAATTTTATCAACATAGGTGTTATAGCAATATTTGACTCACCCCATGCAACTTGCTTAGAAGGCCTTTTCCATTTCCCTATGCAGACTTGAAGTCCCCTTTTGCACTTCCCAGAGATAAAAATAATAGTTTTCCACATATACACGCCCTAACAGCTATACAACATGTGTATACGCAGGTGGAACCATTACAACCCGCGTACATTGGGTTTTGTGCCAAAAATAAAAAAATTGTATTGGATTTCCATGTCACATCACGATATCCATGATCCTTGACCTTCCATATACTGGAAACGTTCCAACTCATCCCTTCAGTTCCATTTGAAGGATATAAAACAGGCCATATCCAATCTGTGGAGGGGGAGAGATTTCAACTTTTGAGAGAAACGTTACTCTGGAGAAATTATTCACTTCATATTGAGTCTGCATCCCTTTTTCCTTTAAATTTTGAACACATTTTTCAGCCCCCAAACTCTTCCCTCTTTGATGGAGAACCTCGTTGTCTTTCTTATATGATCTTTCATTTGGTGGAGCATTGAAGTGGTGGAGGCCCAACTGGAAGGGACTTAGTTTCTTGGTTCCGAGACGTTCCGACATGGAAGTTTGTCACTCATACACTTGTGTTGATCATATTTTAATAGAAATACTCTTTTCTTGTCCAATTAATGTCTTTCAAATATTTGAATTGTTATTCCATGGGAGTATTTTTTATGAATATTAATGGACTATGCTATTGTATGTGCTAACTTTATATATTATCACCATATGCTTTCGTTTCTTGGTTGTTGAGAAAAAGTTGAAGGTATAAATATTTGGGTCACGTGCTCAATGGTGGTCTTCATCAAACATCTAGACGAGGTAGGCTCTTTAACTTGTCTTGTTAGCATTTACATTTATATGGCATACTTGGGATTAGAGTCGATTTATGTATTCATTCTGTTTGTTGTGGTTTACCCCATTCCATAAAGTGATTTTCCTTGTAACATAATTGGCGACCATACTGGGGATTGAATATTCTATTTTGGGGTTTAGAGTGTTTTTCTCCTTTGATTGCTCTCGGTTAGCATGAGTTTCCTTGTCGTTCGATTGCTTGACAACCTATTTTCATTTTTCATATGAGTTTCTCATCCTTATCCTTAACCTGACAATGTTTTAATACATATACATGTGTTTTCCCTTGACAGGCGCGTACATACGCGAGTTGTCATTCTATAGGGCACATATGCATTTTTTCATAAACAGTCACATACATCAATATTTTTTGCTTGATTGTTGTGTTTGGTGTATGTTGTGTGAGTTTTGATAGTTGTTGAGTCTCCTTGGGTATTTTTCTGAATTATTGGTGTATGTTGTGTGAGTTTTGATAGTTGTTGAGGCTCCTTGGGTCTTTTTCTGAATTATTGGTGTATGTTGTGTGAGTTTTGATAGTTGTTGAGTCTCCTTGGGTCTTTTTCTGAACTATTGAGTGCCTACAGAGTGATAGGAAACCTTTCTTTGGTTGAATTTTCAGGCGGTTCTTCTTTCTCATCATTTTTTTCATTGGTTGTCGTAGCATCTTAGGCTGAGTGTTTTCTTCTTGGTATCCTACTTGGTTTGTCTGTTTTTTCTTACAGTAGGGTCTATATATCAAGTTGTTCTTCAGTCCTTAAATTTTCATTCTTTATATTGAAAATACCAAAATATACATTTTGTGTTTTGGCATTTGATTTTTGGGTTGTTTAATATTGATCTCGGTATACATGGAAATATTGTATCTTATTGAAATTGTAGAATTGAATTGAAAGTTGCATTTGTGAAAAGATTATCAATTTTTTTTTAGAATTGAAGTTGGGAATTTTCATTATATTCATATGTATTCATTTTACATGTTGAGTCACAACATCATCAGTTTTACAACCACATCTTTTGAATAAACAAAGCCATTAAATGTAACGTTGATAAATTTAAAATTGATTAGAAACAATTTTATATTTCAGGGTACACAAACTAGCTTAAGATATAGAGCCTTGGAATAGGATTTTGTGAGTAAAATTCTCCAAGGATATTAAACTCAACATATGTGTTTGAATAAGGGAGTGGTGAAATCCATTGTATAATTAGTGATGTCAGGAGGCTCCTCTCACACCGAATTTAATCACAAGGTCACGCGAAGTTGGTTGCAGATATATCCCTATAATACCTTCTTAGAATCAGAGATATTTCTTGGGATATATTCATATATGGGGGTCTTTCTAGTACCTTTACCTCTGTGAGAGGTGATGCTTTCAATATTTTGGGTTTTTTAACCTTGCCCATATGGTGTACCTAACTTACGATTGTTCTCCTTCACATTGGTTATATCATGGTGGATTTAGTTTCTTGACATAGGTAGCCACATAGATTACTTGCAGGGGTTATATTGTAGGTACCCTGAGTCAGATAAGGGTTGGACAACACACAACCTTTATGGAGGATTAAATCTCTAGGGTATCTGACTGAATGTGTTGTTAATCCCATGAGGGACCTTATAATTGATTATGATACCTCCGATATTTTTAAGGGAGTCTCAGTCCCCTCTTGGGAGAGGAATACCTACTCTAGTGAGGGAGGCCCCTTTTCATCCATTTTATAATGTTTGTGTGCATTTGGCCTTTATTTTTTACTTTTGTGTACTCTTTGATTGTTAATTGGCCTTAGGATTTTTATTTTTATATCTTGAGTCTTGAGTCATTATGGATCCAGACCAGCTTCCTCGTAGGTCCTGCTGTTTGTTAAAGTTACCACTTCATCTTGAGTCTTTGCCTTCTAAAAGGCGTAAAGTTATCAAACATGGCACAAACACCTCCACCTACCAGACTTGCAATCATACAAGTATGAGTACTGAGTCAGGTTAGAAATTTATTGGGAGTCCTTCGACTCCCATACCTGCGGTAGTTAATGGATCTCATTTTACACCTTCAACCACAATGGTTGTAGTGTCGAAGGTTCCAGTCATCACTCCTATCCAACCTATGGTTACTACTCAACCAATAGTGATGAACCATTTTGGGACTATTTTTGGTACACCTAGGTACAATACTCAGTCCATTCCTATGACCTCTATCCCTTTCTCTTATGGTATGATGAATCTGACATCGCAATTTTTGTCATCCATTCCAGTGACGAATACAAATCCTAGTATTAGACTTGGGGGCATGGATTCTCTGCATATTCCACTCTCATTTGGTGGATCTCACATTCCCCAAATGAATCCCACGGTCGGAAGCCAACCTCCATTTCACCTTGGGTGTAATCCTAGTCTTAATGCACATGGATGGAGTAATCAACCGGGTGGACAAGTTGTTTCCTATGTTCTGTCCTTTACACCTACCTCCTCCACACCAATTCTGACCAACACGTTTTTCATGACGAATCCACCTCTATCCTCAAGATTTCCACCTGGGGGAGGTCATTTTCATACTTTGGGACATACAGTAACTTTAACCAGATGGTTTTAGTCTTTCTCAACCACTTCCAGTTGTCAGTTCATTATGATGTCGGCATAGAAATTCTATCGGACCTCCGCCAGGACAAAGCCACCCACATCTTGGACCATATCCAAGAGTGGCGTAGACAGAAGAGGTTGATAAAATCCTACATTCCTCCATAGTTCTTATTGGAATGGTTTCTTAAGTATTTACTGCCTTATATTTCGAAGGATGTTTCTACATCCGGAGTTAAATCTGAAGAGGAAGTGATTTTCAAATCCCAGTAGTTAGATCTCATATATGCTCAGTCTGGGATGTTATACGAAATTCTTCCTCATGCACCGAGGTCAAACTACGACCCTAGGAAAAATGATAGGCCTCATGCCAATGGCATTATAGGCTCCGCAAACGTTAAATATACAAACTTGGTGATGAACTAGTTGAAAGAGTTGTCTCTAAGCCAGTCTGTAGGAGGTCAGACTTTGTTTGTTTCCACCTCTCCCACTCAGTCGACAGATGTGCATTTTGTACAGTCGTCGACCAACCCGAATGGTAACCAACAACTAGGAGGGAATAGAAAGAAAGGACAAGGTAATCGTAAGGGTGGGAGTAATGATAATAAAACCAAGGACAATGCTAATAATGATAGATTGAAGGTTAATGCTGGTGAGGGAAAGAAAGATAAGCAGAAGGTGAATTTTCATTGCAAATTTTATACTAATGATAACCTTACCCACTTGTGCCCCAAACTCGAGGAAGTTGTGAGGCTTTTATCTCAACCGCACGCTATGATGACTAATCCTTTTTCGCATAATCAACACATGGCCTCGAGAAATCCTTGGTATCGACGCCTCTGCTGAAGCCTCCAGACTACAACAAATATTACATGCTTTATATCGCCACTTCCAAAGGGATGATTGATATGGTTTTAGTTCAAGAGGTTGATGAGCTCCATGAGCACGTCATCTACTACCTTAGTCAAAACTTAATCGACCCTGAACTTAGGTACTCTCACATTGAGAAGCTGGCTTTGGTTGTCGTACACACGGTTCAAATATTGAGGCACTATATATTTCTTTGCAAAAATACCATAGTTCCTGATGTCAATCCATTTCAATATGTCCTTCCTAGGTGTATCATAGCGGGAAATTACAATAAATGGATTGTCATTTTGCAAGAGTTTTACCTTGATTTTGCTTCGGCAAAATCCAAGAAATCGCTAGTTTTTACCGATTTAATTTCAGAATTCCCTCGATTACATGAGGACGTCATTCATGTCGATTCATTTGCAAATGAAAACATCTTCCTTATATCATCTTCGGACACCTAGTATGGAGACATTTTGATATATCTTCAAACCTTGAATTTCTCTCAGCATCTATCAAGAGACGATCAATGACGTATACGATATCAAGCTAAGAACTACCTTATCATCGGTGACACTTTGTATTGCCAAGGTGTAGATAATATATTTCATTGTTTCTTGACTCACGAACAGGTTGAGTCAGTTCTTAATGATTGTCACAGTGGGGCTTGTGGTGGTCATCTATCTGGGCTTACGACAACCCAAAAAATATTGCGATATGGTTATTTTTGGCCATCTATTTTTGAATATTGTGTCGAAGTGGTCAAGAATTGTCACCCTTCCTAGGTGTTCACTCGAAAAATGTGCTCACATCCAACCCCTCTTCAACCGGTCATCACTGTTGGTCCCTTCACCAAGTGGGGGGTGGATATTTTGGATTGCAACCCAGCTTCGACTGGGGGGCATCAACATATTTTCATGGTCGTAGACTACTTTAATAAATGGGCATAGTCCATGCCTACGATTAAATTCAATGGTAAGACTGCAACATTTCTCATGTTCAATCAAATTATAGTCGGGTTTGAAATCCTGAGGGAGATTGTCACTGGTCATCGCAGTCACTTTCAGAACGAAATGATGAAAGAGTTAACATCAAAACTGGGGTTTAAACATGGTCCTTATTCCCCTTAATATCCCTAGGAAAATGGACAAGTAGAGGCTGTAAACAAGTCTCTCAAGACCATTTTTCATAAAACTGTCAGCGAGAGAAAATATGACTGACATCTAATGCTTTACCCGACACTTTTGTCATACCGAACCTCGGTTAAGACATCCACTGGTTTTTCTCCTTTTTATTTAGTACACAGTGTGTATTCGATCCTTCCTATTGAATGTGAAATACCTTACCTTAGACTGACAGTTAAGCTCCTACATAACACTTACGATCTTGAAGAATGCCTTGTACACCTACAGAGCCTAGATGAGTAGCGTCGAGATGACTATACGGCTATCGAAGTGAATAAATGGTGTGTCAAGGTATAGTATGATAAGTTTGTATGTCCTCGGTAGTACACTGAGGGTGACTTGGTCCTCTTGTATGACCAAGCCAAAGAACCATTGGGGGAAAGTAAGTTCAACCCAATGTGGCATGGTCCTTATATTGTGTGACATGTTTTAGAAAAAGGATCCTATGAATTGGAAGAGTATGAAGGGAATATGTTGGCTGAGCCCAGAAATGGGCTCTACTTAAAAATATATTACGCTTGAGCCTTAAGCTTGGGCATCACTCTTTGTATAGTAGTGTATCTTAGTGTATATATATATATATATATATATATATATATATATATATATATATATTTTCCTTTGTGTCTTCGGCTTGCTTATCGATTTTCCCCTTGGTTGGAAGATGTCAACAGAGTCTTCAGTTTACTTAGGATTCGCAGATGGTTCCAGTCGTCATACACAGAACTTGGCTTCCATCGCTTGGGTTGTTTACTCACTTGAAGGTCAACTGGTGTCTTCAGGTGGCATTTGTCTAGGGCCATCAATGAATAATGTGGTTGAATATAGTGTCATTATAGAGCTTTTATGCAATGCTATTTCACATGGTGTTCGGTCTTTAGAGGTTCACCTGGAATCCCAGTTAGTAGTATGTCATTTGAACGACAATTACCGTGTGTGAGATCCTAATCTACTCCGATGATTCCTATGGGTACGACTTTTGGAACGACATTTTGATTTTATTACTTATAATCACATACCGAGAAGTTCTAATTATGTATTCGATGCATATGATAATTATGTTTTAAATTGGAATTTTTCACATAACTAAAGTAAATAAAACAAATTTATCAATGTACACATTGTAACATAAGTAAAGTCTAGGACCAAGGTTTTTTATATATTTCATCTCTCCAAAAATATGGTGTTATAGTACAAAATGGGGCTCACACCCTCAAAATAAATATACAATCGATCAATACAATGACCATGGCATCTACACATGTGGCGCCAGATGTGTGTGATGATAGAATACTATGGAGTTTGTGAGACACTGGAAGAGTTGCGCCCACACATGGGGGCACACCCATCACATGTCGTTGCATCACCTCTGGCAGATCCTCTACCTAAACCATGGGAATCCTGTGCATCAAACGAGATAGGTTTCCATGCACATTTTGAAGCACTCTCTCCGCATATCCTCCCACTGGATCATCCCCTCGATTCATCCACCGGTGTCATGGGAATCCATCCAGCCATCACGGACCTACATCTACACAACAAATCATTTTTGTTAAAATACTTGACACCATCCAAAAATATTTGTGCTTTTTTTTCTTCTTTTTGAAAAAGACAAAAAAGTGAAATATATTTGAAAATTGTTTCATACCTATATCACCATAGGAGGAACTTGGTGGAAATGGCATGTATAGATCTCCTCTGTAGTCGATCCCTTCATAAGGGTAGTTTTCTAGGGCTATCACTTGTCGACGCCACCAAAAGAAGAACTCATCGTTGTATGAGGTTGGCACCTTACCACCTCCCAACCGCCTCATCAACTCGGTCCACTGTGACATGGATGGATCGCACTGTCTATGTGGAGAAATATACACTTTAGGGCCCAATCCTAGAACCCTCTCAAAGAAAAAACTACACAAGATAGATGTGAACCCGAAGTTTCTCTTCCTACCCTATTTGCAGTCTATCAATTGGCTCTTCATGTTAGCCAATAGTGAGGTGCACCAATCATAAACTGTGGTCATAAGAACTCCACTGAATAGGACATCAGTGGCCTTGACTCTTGGTGAAATGAGGTTGACCCCATGATCCGTGTAATCAAGAGAACCACAATATTCAAACTCAGGTTGTTGATCTCCCTAATGGGGAGTTGGCTCCCTACTTTTTTTGTGCCTGCAACACTGTGAGTGGAAATGTAGTCCTCTATGTTCATGCCACTCCTAGCTCCTTGGGATTTGAGGTTCACCACCTCACCCTGAAGAGACAATCCTATAAGGAAATATATATCCTCGACTTCAATTCTCAATGGTTTCCCATCAAGGTTGAATGCCTCTGTATCCGTATCCCAAAATTTCACCATCATTTGGAGCAATCTCACTTGAGCCCTCATCCCTTTGAGAGCCAAAAACTTGTAAAGACCGCATATTTTTAAGGATAATTGGGCCCCTGGTTCTCTTTCCACTACATCATCAACTTCCTCATGCTCTCTTTCTCTCCATTCAAGTACCATCCTGCAAGAAGAAATCCATTTTTTGAGTCAAAATTATTTAAAAAACTAATTTGCGTACTTGTACGTGGGTTGTTGTGGTAACAGTCGCATGTAGGGATGAATATACGCAGGATGGATTTGCCTCTCCTGTGTACATGCCTCCATATACACGACCCAATGATATACAACCCACGTACACCCTAATTCCTAAATTGTGCCTTAAAAAACTCAAAAAATGAAGCGTAATTTAAAATTATAATCCACTAGAAATGAAGAGGAGGGAAAGAGTACTTACTTGTTCCAGACGATTTTCAATTCCATCGCTCATATCTCCCACAATCGACACTTGAATATCGTGGGAAAATTGGTCCAAAATGCACTATGTGGGTTAAAAATTCAATTGGTATGGTAAAACTGGTTATTTTTACTATTTATAGAAAAAATTTACCCGCTTTTCATAGTCTTTTATTTTGACCTAGTGGACTAATAGTGCAGTGGAAGGAGTTGGTTTTGGTGGTTTTATCCATGGATTCTTGCAGTTTCTAGCGTCATGTTGCTCGTTCATTACTTTGGAAGGTATTTTCTATTACCAAGCATATAGGATAGGTTGTCACTCCATTTTTCACACTTACATTATCCTATGACTACGATTCATATGCCTTAGGTACGAACCCATTTTTTAGCGACACATAACTTTCTTTCTACTACTAGAAGTGTTGTTAGTGAATGGTAGAGGATTACCAAAAATGGGTGCCCTAGTTAGAACTTTTGTGTCATTTAGTGCCCATGTAGATATTTTTTCCATAAGACTGGGAGTCCTTATAGTTTCAATATGAATTTACGTTTGAACCTCATATTCTCACTCGTAAGCATTCTGACCTATACCTATGGGACTTCCACAGAGTCTTGCTTAAGCTCTTTTCTGACTCCATTAAAAATAAAAAATATTGTCGGGTGAACTTGTGTATTTCACACTCGTTAATTGGATTTGAAAGGATGTCTATTTGGTGTAAGTTTAAGCCTTTTCGGACCAAGTAGACTAATTTCGAAAAAGGAATACTCTAGTCACTAGTGGCTAGAAGAGTTCTCCTCGGTATTGTTTTATAATTTTTTGGGCCTAGGGGACTAAATTTTCAAAAGAGGAAATTATTTGGCATTAATTTGTAATTTCACTCCATTATCCTTCTTACAGTATTGAGCTTATTGTCGGTTCCCGCTTTATCGCTATAATCTTACTACCTCAACAATTTTCATCTCTAGCAAAGCAGAGCCTTTTTTCTTATATCCTTTGCAACTTGACACCCTGTACCCTAAGAGGAAACATTCTCTCGAGTGTCCACATCCTGCATGCACCTCCTTGCATTGAGCATAGGTATGTTTCACTATTGGAACTATTTTCTTACTCGTGACACTCTTTTCCTCTCTTGTATCATAGCATTCATTTATCTATAAAAAAACAAAAAACTTATCTCATAGAATATTATCTCATGTTGGCAGCAGTCATGTCTCCTTTAAACAGAGAAAAAACTTTTGAGTCCACTTGTCATCCAAAGTTTGGGTTTAGCATGACCTTAGGAAGTTGATCTCATTACTTAGAGTTTACTCCTCCGACCGGTTACTCTTTGAGTCCCTATGGATAGTTTGATTGGTTCCTCCTTCATCACAAAGTTTTATTATCAAGTCTATGCTTCCAGAATCCTCCATATGTCTCATGCACTTGTTCAAAGGATGTCTATAAGCCTATGTCAGAAATTTCTCAAAACGCTTGACATTGCATGTCATCCATACCCTTAGTGTATCTTAGAGTCATGTGAAGTTGTAGTCCTACCATGCACCCTGGTCCTACTTTCATTATGGGTTGGTAACCTTGAACCCAACAGTCGACATTTCCTCATTGGTCTCTGACTGGACGGTTTCCCTTGTGTTCGACGGAAAGAAATCTATTCACACATTGGGATTCATGTAGTGTCTTGGATGCCATTAGCCTTATTGGTGGTTTCCTCACCTTTTTCAACAGTTTTCCTTATAGGATGTTATTGAGAGGGTCTCTTTCATGCACTACTTTCATCTGGTGCATGCAAGAGACACATAGGGTAGTTGGTTCGTGAACATAATTTTCATTTGAGTTCCTCCAAATCATGAAGATATTGATTTGTACATCGTGATGAATGATGAGAGATGCCTTAATTTTCTCCTTTTAGTGGGTCTCCTTCCATCGACCTCAAATCATCTATTTTGGAAATGAGGCCTAGAGTCCTATGAGTACCTAGAGGCTTGCACTCATCAGTGGTAGGTTATCTCGCCATCAATAGTTGGGAATAAATCAATGTCTCATAATCAATGGATTCTTCAAGTGTTCAACCTCGACACCTTTATTCACACTTGTAAGAATGTACTTGGTGCCTTGATACCTACTTTCATTATCGGTAGGTTGTCTGTCATTTTTTAACGGTATACCTTAACGACTGGTAATAAAATGAAGTCTCACTATGTTCGAATTCAACTCCTCTATTCACATGATGTAGACTTTCACCTTTTGTGGATCATGTAGAAGGCTTGAAGACATCAGTTTATAGTTGCAACTTCCCTGATTTTTTGCTATCATTCATTGGAACAGTACCTATATGACTTCAATGATCATGGGAGATCATATTATACTTCATTATATATAGATATCTTCAGATTGATTTTGAGGCTGTTTTTCACTAGGCCTTGTTCGAGACTATGACTTCCTCTGACATGTATCTACTTTGTGTTTCTTATTCATGGCAATGAACAACTTTTTGGTATATTTACACATGGATATGAAGTGTAATTCAAATTGGAATCCATGTGTACAAAGTCATTATGGATTGTAATATTCTTATGGCCAACTAGTTCATTCAACTGGGTCTCCATTACTCCACTTCTAGGAATTAAAATGTATTTCATCCACCGCAGATACTCCTATGACCTCACACATTAGGGGGCATCTGTTATAGAAAGATTTTCCTCACCCCATGTGTTAATGTTTTATGCCATTATTATAGTTCTTTGCATTTCAATAGATAAGAGCATCATAAGAACAAGATCACTGAGAAATACACATTCACAAGAGACACAACATTTATCCTGGGAAACCCTCTAGGGGAAGAAAACCTAGCAAAAACTTCCTTATCATAAATAGCTTATACAATGTTCAAGAGATAACTCAAACCAATATATATAGTCCTCCCCAATAGATGCGCCACTCTTCTTCTCCTCTCTCCAACTGGTAATTGCAGCTTGCCTCATGAGAGAATGAGCAAGTGAGTTGTGTGTTAGAAGTGAGGCGCTAGCTTCTTATTTATACAAGACTAGCACATGTGAGAGGGTTTCACTGGCAGGGCCGACCTCTCACTCTGGGTGGGTAATCCCAACTTTAATTAATTCTAGGTCTTCAATAATAACTGTTGGGGTTGACCTCTTATTCTGCCCTTTATAATTGTCCGATGACCAATCTGCAAAAGGGGATTTAATCCTTATACAATTATCGACATGATTAATCCACAATGGGGATTAATCCTAATAATTAAATAACAATAATGATAACAATTCTCTTTGTAGATACATTATTTCAACACTCCCCCTTAACAAGAAGGGTATTCTTCATCAGCATCAGGTGAGAGAGGTCTGCATCATCAGTGGCATCAGGAGTACAATATCGTCAATATCATCTTGAAACATTGGCTAGCATATTTACGAGTCATCGTAAGTTTTCTTCATCGGCAGCATCATCATTCTTGAAAGAATGCTATCATCATCTGCATCAAATATGTATCAGTAAAAATGATACCTCATCACAGCACTAGGCTAGCAATACTACACTGGCTCAATGTCACAGCTTGTTAAGCTGGTAGCTCAGTGTCAGTCACATCTTTCTTTACATATAACAACTAGGTCAGAAGCAAGGAATATCATCATCTCGCTTTACGTCTAACAACTAGGTCAAAAGTGAGGAATCACAACGTCATGCTTTACGTCTAACAACTAGGTCAGAAGCATGACTCATCTTGCTTTACGTATAACAACGAGGTCAGAAGCAAGGAACACATCAGCATCTCGCTTTATGTCTAACAACGAGGTTAGAAGTGAGGAATCATCTTTCTTTACGTCTAACAACTAGGTCAGAAGCAAGGAATCAATGACGTCATGCTTTACGTCTAACAACTAGGTCAAAAGCATGACTCATCTTTCTTTATGTCTAACAGCGAGGTCAGAAGAAAGGATCACATAGCGTCATGCTTTACGTCTAACAGCGAGGTCAGAAGAAAGGATCACACAACGTCATGCTTTACGTCTAACAACGAGGTCATAAGCAAGGATCACACAACATCATGCTTTACGTCTAACAGCGAGGTCAGAAGCATGACTCATCTTGCTTTACGTCTAAAAGCGAGTTTAGAAGCAAGGATCACATGGCGTCATGCTTTACGTCTAACAGTGAGGTCAGAAGCATGACTCATCTTGCTTTACGTCTAACATCGAGGTCATAAGCAAGGATATATATACTCCCCCTTTCAGGGAGGGTCCTTTTGGACTATACCAAGCTTATCTCGAAAGTGTTCAAACTTTACATGAGATAGAGGATTAGTCAACACGTCAGCAACCTGTTCATCCGTGCTAATGTACTGGAGCTTCAAGGCTCCTCTTTGTACCATGTCACGGATGAAATGATAGCGAATCTCTATGTGCTTCGACCTGTCATGGAACACAGGATTCTCTGTCATTTTTATGCAGCTTTGATTGTCACATAGAATCGCGGTTGCTCTCATCTCCAAATCAAATAGGCATGTCAGCAACTTTCGAATCCATATAGCTTCGCAGCTAGCAGAACATGAGGCAATGTACTCTGCTTCCACTGTGCTGAGAGAAATACTAGATTGCTTCCTACTCTGCCACGAGATCATGGTTGATCCCAAATTGAAACAACATCCGGAAGTGATTTTTCTGTCAGCAACGCTTCCTGCCCAATCTACATCAGTATATCCACTCAATGTAAAGTTGTCATCTCCATCATAGCTGAGACCATAATCCATTGTACCTTTAAGGTACCTCATCACATGTTTTGCAGCCACTAGGTGAACACGTCTGGGCTCTACCAGAACTGACTCAAGGTGTTCACTGCAAAAAAAATGTCTGGTGTGGTGTTCCTCAGGTACATCAGTGATCCAATAATCTGTCTGTACTGTGTGGCATCTATCAAATCTGACGAAGTATCGACCAGCAGCTTCAGCTTCACTTCCATGGGTGTATTCATGGACTTACATTCTAGCATGTCGAATCTCTTTAAGATTTCGACTGTGTACTTCCCTTGGTTAAGGAAGATTCTTTCTGGACTTTGCCATACCTCAAGGCCTAAGAAGTAATGCATTAGACCAAGGTATTTCATTTCAAATTCTGCGGCAAGTCTCTTTTTACATTCAGTGATGAGCTTTTCTTCTCCAGTTAAGAATAAGTCATCCACATACAGTAGTAATATTACTGGTTCATTATCCATAATTTTGAAGTAGAGATTTGAGTCTACTTTACTCTTGGTAAAGCCTAAGCTTGTCAAGAAACTGTATATACGGCCATACCAAGCTCTGGGAGCTTGCTTCAATCCGTATAAGGATTTCTTGAATCTACAGACATGAGACTTCTTGTCTTCAACCTCAAATCCTTGGGGTTGCTCTATATACACTTCCTCTTCGATAACACCATTCAGGAAAGTTGTCTTCACATCCATCTGGTGCAGCTTCCACTTCATCTTGGTGGTAAGAGATATAATGGTTCTGATCGAAGTGTATCTGGCCACATGAGCGAATGTCTCTTCATAGTCAATACCTTCCTTCTAGGAAAAGCCACGAGTGACAAATCTTGCTTTATATTTCTCAATACTTCCATCAGCAGCATGTTTTATTTTGAAGATCCATCTGTAGGATACCTCATCTTTATTCTTCGATCTAGAAACTATTTCCCATACTTCATTCTTCATTATGGATTGGTATTCCTTTGTCATGGCATCTGCCCATTCCTTCTTTTGAATGGATTCTTCAAATCAGGTAGGCTCTTCATCTAGTAGATTACACATCAAAGCCGTGTCACTGGATAATGGATTTGGTCGTTTCACCTGTCTCGAGGTTCCTTTTGGAACACCGTACTTCTCTCCATCTTGAATAAGCTCTCTTGCCCAAGCAGGCTTTATTTTATGGGAGAAGGTCATTTGAGGAGGTTCTTGAACTTCTTTTATATCATGATCTTCAGGAGTCTCCTCATCGGGGGAATTTATCACTTCCCTTACAGGTTCTGCAGTTCTGGGAACTTCCCTCATGGATCTTGCAATCCTGGGAATTTCGGGTTCCTCTTAATATACTTCTTTAAGCTAGCATCTTCTTGATTTCTTAAGTGTTGCTTCTTCATCAACGATCACGTTCCTACTAATATTGATGTGGCGGTGACCAGGTATGTAGATTCTGAAGGCCTTGGAGACCTCACAGTATCCCACAAATATTCCCTTCTTTCTGGAGGGTTCCAGCTTGTTTCTTTTCTCTTTTGGTATACGAATAAACACTGGACAACCAAATATTTTGAGTTGTCTTACCTCTGGCTTCTTTGCGGTGAAAATCTCTTCCGAGGTCTTGAACCCAAGTGCACTATGGGATAATGTGTTCTACACATAAACAACTTCCATTGCTGCTTCTGCCCATAAGCACATAGGAAGATCTTGATCTTCACATCTTCCAGCATGGTTCTGTTCTTCCGTTCAGCTACACCGTTTTGTTGGGGATATTGATCCCAACATCTTTGCAGAATTTCACGAGCTCTTCTAAGGTATATTCTCCTCCATTATCTAACCTGAGTATCTTAATCTTCCTTGTAGAAGGGTTCTCTTATCAAGGCTTTGAATTCCTTGATCTTGTTGAATACTTCAAATATATCCAGGTATTTTATGAGAATAATTATTAATGAATGATACATAGTATACATACCCATTATTGGAGGATGATGGCATTGGGCCACATACATCTGAATGAATGAGTTCTAGGAATCCTTATGCCTTGTTGTCCCTCTTCGGAAACAGGTTCTTGACATTCTTCCCTTGTGCACATACATCGCATACACCTTCATGGTCACCTTTGAGTTCTGGTAAACCTGTGACAGCTTTGCATATGTATGGTAGCGCCTTGTAGTTAATGTGAGCTAATCTTCTAGAGTTCACATGGATTCTTCTATAGCGTGGGTCATGGAAGTTTCTGAGTGACCCACCTTCATCTTTTCCCCTGATGATTGCTTCATTTATGATCTCTCCTTTAGCACGTTGCCTTCTACAACCTTCGCTATAGCTTCCGCATGTGACCTGGAGCAAGGTCAACAAAACAACAAGAAAGAATAATATCCTTCTTGTTAATATAAAGCAATAGCACGAACAATCATCATAGTAGCTCCTTTAGAGCTATCACTTATAATTTATCTAAAGAAAAGATTAAAGGTAAGGAATACAATACGAAATGAGGTCAACACTCTCATAATGTTGTGACCAAGCATTCTTCCATGGAAATCTGAAACTAACACACGAGGTTTCTCCTAGAGGAGGTGTTAGTCATATCAGACAAAGTATTTACCTCTATATTCTCACATACTATCAAGTATAATACTTTACGACAATTGCTATCTCAACTAAAGTCATCAGCTTGTCATGTGTACCTTTGAATCTTGATTAATCAAACCTAGAGCCTTGTCCTCAAGAGTGAGTGCTTGCTTTTCTTTTAGGTCTCCTTCACTCAAGTGATGAGTGCTTTCTTCAACCTGTATGCTATACTAAGACAATGCGCTATCTTGACAAAAGGTTAGGTTAGAGGATAAGCTCTATGATCAACTTTTAATTCCTCTAATAGTTCGATCATAGCTTCAACATGCAACACTGATCAAGATAATTTCATAACAAATAGATGCATATTAGAATAATCACACCT
>ML783599.1:57204-78700 GCA_009831015.1 Picea engelmannii
AGGATCATTGAACATAGGTTCCCCATTTGAATCAAACAATTCTACCATTTCCTTCTTCTTCTTTGTGTCAGATTCCCTAACCCAATCTATCAATGTCATTATTTTAGGTCTCTGGCTTCTCTTTGGTTTACCATTGAAAGAAAATGCAACTCTTCTATAAGGGTGGGATTTTGGGAGGAATACCCTCGAATAGTCACACAACAACTTTCATAGGTGGTTGGACCACCTAGTCTTTATAGAAGGTCCACAAAATTTACATCCATGATACCATTTTATTACAATAATTGTGATGTTATCATATACATAACATGTTATTGTAAAAAATATTGTTGCACCAAATGAAGTATGCCAAATAACATTGCAGATATAAAAAAATCAATAAACATGCTTACCAGTGAAAACTCCTAGTCCTGGACAATTGTGTGCGGTGTATGCACATATGCCATACAACGTAAAATAACTCTACATTTTGATAGGTCTTAATACATCATATACATGTATCCCTACGCATAATTTCTTAAATTCATAGATCAATGGTTGGAGGTAGACATCCATTCTCTTCACTTGTCTTCTACCTGGGACTACAAGAGCCAACATAAGATCATTCTTCACATGCCACTATGGGGGGGTGTTTTTATTGATCACTACCATTGGCCAAATAGAATAGTGGGTGTTTTGGAGGGAATATGAGTTAAATCCATCCATAGCTATGCTCAATCGTAAGCTATGTACTTAATCCTTTAATTTATTGGGCCATGCATCCTCTGTATGATTCAAGGCTATTACATCTATTGGGATTCACATAATTCCTTTCTCACTTTTATGTGAGGAATTATACCCCTGCAACAAGGCTAATTGTTTGCAACAAAAGAGCCTTTGAATCCTTGTAATTATAGGCATGTGCCTCATTATCTTATGAGGAGGACCATGTGCCTTAACCATGTTTTCACGGTACCCATCATGCCCACATTCTGGACATATCTCTTTGTCCACATATTCATTTCCATATATAAAACAATCTTTTGGACCTGTGTGGTATGATGTGTACTCAACACCCAACATTTTCAACATTTTCTTTGCATTGACGCAACTATCAGGTAAGACATTATCACTTGGAAGTACCTTATCTTTGAGTAACCTACAATTAGTGGGAAATACAAATGTACACTATAATTAAGCATGAATAAAATCAATCGTTTTCTTCCTTCATTGTGTGACAATATTCCTTAAAACATTAGGGGACTTAATGGTTAGTTACCTCAAAAGTGTCGGGAAACATGCATTTGAAATACCATACATTTCTTTCAATTTGTATAGTAACAGTGTTGTCCCTAGTTAGGTATACCTTGACCCATGTTGTAACACACCAGACCCCCTAAACTTACTTAGGCTAGTGGAATGTCATATTTTCTCTTTCTCGTATCCTCAAGAATTAGGTTCTAACCTTCAAAAATTATGTCCAACATGGTGTGCATGAGAAAGTCTCTTATCACAACATCCAGTTGTGTCGAATCTACTCATTCAACACCCAACTTTCGATGGGACTCCATCAATAGTTTACTACATAGACTAGGAGACAAACATTCCCGGTCGGATAGTTGGGATTCTCTTTGCACAACCAAATCAATAGTTGACAGTGAATTGAGATCTCTACTCATTGGGAAGGAGGGTTACCTAGCCCACATTTCCATCATAATAATGTCTCTTCGATGGACCTATCCCGATAGATCCAATGGTACTCTAGGTTGGAAATCAATGCCCCGATCGAATCAACGCCTTGAGATATATGACAGCTAATGCCTCTCCCATCACCCATTCATCACATGAACATGTGGGGTCCTCAAAATATATATGATTGTGGTTATATCAGAACATATTTCTCATAGATCAATGATTCCTATCCACTCAGGGTGCTCGACCATCAAAATACTCCCCCTTCAAGTGATCACAAGTCTTTCCAATTAACTCTCTCTAATGAGACAACTGCAATGGTCCTCAATTTCTCCCTATTAATGGTTAGAAACGACTCGGGATCCTATAATAACACGATAGTTAACCAAAATCTAGGTCTTCCTCCTTAGAATGGATCATTATAGATATGAAGACTGTAAACCCATCAAAATCCTCTTTTATGGGTCTATGGTCCTCTCGTTCTTGGGATCTTGGCATTGGATTTTCTCCATCAGAACTCTCTCCTAGAACCCTTTCCAGGCTTTCCCAACTCCCAGTTTCCTGTAGAATTGTTGGTGAAGTGTTCAGGAATATGTGGCCTAGATCCCATTGACTTGACTTTAGATATATCAATGAACCACAACTACTCGATATCTTCCCATCAGAATTCCATTGTGACTTCACACCTTGGATTGTCCCGATGACCTCTCCTTCCAATAGGATTCATCCTGAGGCCCAAATATCTTACCAACGGTCAGGATCTTCTTCTTCCATTGAATCAATGATTTTCATTTATTAGGTTCAAATAAAGTATTTCATTAGGGTTAAAGGCTTTCTCCAAGATTCAACTGTTCCACGGTCCTTTTAGGCTTAGTTTAATAGTGTTCTACCCAACTCCCTTAGGCACTCAAACCACTCAGTAATCGACTAGGATTATTCTACTCCAACAAGCCCAATTGAAGATCTTGTATATTGAAATCTTTCCATTCAAAATAAGGAGAAATCACTGAGTTATTGGATTCAAGGGATGGGAAATTTACATGAATATTGACCTGTATTGACCTTCCTCATTCACAGTTAACACAATTGATAATGAAAGAAGGTTCGTTTTACTCCATTTAACTTAGGAATTCAACATTATTTCATTTAACCATATCTTCACCATAAATAGAAAACAATTTATCATCATTATTAAGAATGCAATAGACATGGCAAACAAAAACACTTGTTTGTTTAGTAATGATTCTAACTAGCCAACCGACTGAGGGGAAATGCCTTTCCACCCAACCGTAGGATATGCTGCACTATTATTTTCTACAGCATGCCTATTGGAAATAGTTTTTTCATTGATGTCAAAGACAGGGGAAGACTATAGATTTCCAAGATAAATATTGCAATATGGAGTTTGTTGGAAACATTGTTTTTGGATTATTGATGCTCAGTTTGGATACCCTATATTTGAAGGCATTTTTACCCTATATACCTAGTTCAAATGGGAGAATAGGTTATATTTTTGGAAATCGTATTATGATACCTTTCCAATAGTATATATCATTCCCTCTAACTCCTTAAGAATGAGGAGATATGAATTTTTCCAACTGAAAACCCAACTAGAAAATTTAGTTTGCCTCAAACAAACTTTACATGTCATCTCTAAAAATGAGGAAAAAAATATTATAAATACAGGATAGAAGTGCACCTTTTTAGTGTAACCAAGAAATAGATCAATTATAAGGTGCACATAAGTTATATAAGGTGTGCTAAAGGATCTGGGGTGTCTTTTTGGGGTTTAAATGTGTGGAAGAGGAGTATTCTTTGATTTTATTGTTCTTAAGGTGCACTATGAAGGACTGAAGGTCTATGATGATGCAATGCGTGTTTTTTTGAGGTTGTGATTTTGTAGTCTGGGATCATCTTATGGGAATGATTCTATGAGGATTTATAGGGCATGAAGGCTACACATGACTAGGGTTTGAAGGATTGTCTGTGGAATGAAGCATTCAAGTGAAGTCATAAGTAATATGTGTATGAAGATCTTGTATTGGTGTCTACACATATCTTGTTGAGTTGGTTCTCAGGTGAGGGGATCAGTATCTCCAATAGGTTGGTTCTTGCAAATATTGTAATAGTAGGTTGGTGTTTACAAGTGTTTATAAGTTGGTTTTCAGTTGAGTAGATTGGTGTCTCTAATAGGTTGGTGCCTACATCTTGTTGGGTTGGTGCTCAATTAAGAATATTTGTGTCTCTAATAGGTTGATGCCTACAATATTTGTAACAATAGGTTGGTGCCTATAGACATTTATAAAGATAAGTTTATGGTTTTATTTTTGAAGATACTTCACACACACCTAGGAATTATTTTCCCTAAGGGTTTCCCTATTTTTACTAGTCATTATTCAGTCTCCTATAGTCTAGGGAGAATATTCCTCTAGGAGAATATTCTCTTCAGTTTGATCAGTTGAGTGGAATCTAGATGCCACATTGGGATCATCATCATGCAACATTGGGATCATCACCAACTAATGCACATTTTCCTTGGGATCATCACAAGACTAGAAAATTACTCATGATTCCCCGATCTCCTCCTCACTTCACTATGTTTCAGTCAATTAACTAAAGATTGAGAGACTAGTTAACTCAGACTAGGCAACAGTTAACTCCTGTAACTACCCGAGAGACTAGACTAGGTGGAAGTTTACTCCCGTAACTATCGGTGTGTGTTCATATCACTCTAGACCACCACTATGGCACATTGTCTTCTCCTCCAATGCACATTAGTTGAGTTATACATAGTATATCATGTGTAAATTGTCATTCATTCATTTGGTTAATGAGAACTGTTCCATTCTCTCTCTCTCTTGTTTCTCTTTTCTCATATTTTTTTCTGCAAATTGTGTATGTCATTTGCTAACTAGATATTTTATGTGTAGTTTCAACACATTTACATTGTATCAGAGCTGGAAAATTTTTAGGAAAAAGACACACCAGATTCTTTTTGCAGGTACCAAAGATTGAAGACAACGGAAAAATGGAATTTCCAAAATAATTCATTCTTACACCGTACAATTTCTTTGCATGGAAGGATAAGATGATAGTTCATCTTTGAAGCAGAGGATTATACAGGTTAACCATGAATACAGAGACCAAACCCACATCATCCATAGAAAAATCCAAGTATCTTAATCGAATGGATGAAGCGTTTGGAACTATTTGAAGTCTCATTTCTCTTGAACTCCTATTTCACATATACTCCTGTAAAACCCCTAATGAAGCCTGGACCACCATGGAAGATATTTTTGGAAAATAGGAAGAGATGAGGGGACACATACTCGAGGTGGAATTGTTCACTTTGGATCCAAAAAACTTCATCAATCTCTAATATTTCTTTACCAAATATAAGGATTTGTTGTCACAACTCAAGGCTTGCGGGGTTGATAAATCTAAGGAGGAGAAACAAATGGTTCTTACCATTCTCTCCAAACTTGGTCCGGAATACTCAGTGTTTGTATCCACATTTCCTTCAGTTAGGATTGCCTCTGGAGCCACCTGGATGATGCTCTCTCTTGAGGCCTTTATCGAGTCTCTAACACAAGAGCACAACAAGCTCATAAATATGGGCAACAATAAAGGCCCAAAAGTGCATGAACTTACTATGCAAGATGGTAGCGGTCATAAAAATTAGAAATATAAAGACAAAGACAAAAGGAAAGAACATGCAAATCTAAAGAAGGAAGGGTACTCAAAACCCTTCAATGATGCCTCTGGATCCAAAGGTGGAAAGGGAAGAAAAGGGGAGATATGCACTTACTTCCATAAATGATTCCATCCAGAATCCGCATGTATGAAGAAAACGTTAGATCAAATGTCCCAAATACTTCAACAAAACAACCTTGGATATCGCATCCCTAAGGTTTCCAAGAAGAAGAAGCTAGAAGATCAAAATCCCAAGAAAGGAAATTCTAGCCATGCTTTGATTTCCATCATAGATTTAGGTGCATCACACCACATGATAGCCACAAAAGAAGTCTACTCTTCCTTGGATGCATGCAAAGGTCCTCCTATTCTGATGGAGGATAACTCTCCAGTCGAGGTCACATGCAAAGGAAGAATTCAACTCACAAACGAAAGCTTCGAGAATGTGCTACACGTTCCCACAATTTCTGTCAATATTCTCTCTGTGTATCAGATGAAAAACTCCATCACCGGAAAGAGATTTGTATTCAAACATAATTTTGTGTATATATATGACATGCAAACCAATTCTGAGGTTCCTACCAGTGAGGTAAATCATCAATCCAGACTCTACACATTTTTTGAATTCATTGAACCAGATTATAAATTACTACTTACCCATGATGATGCAAGCAGTAGGATATGGAACGAAAGGTTCAGGAATTTAAATTTAATATATATGGAACAACTTATAAAGCAGGGAATGGTTGATGGTCTACGTGGCATCCACTTCTCCAGAGGAATTTGTGAGGGATGTGTTCTTGGAAAACTCCCTCAAGAGAAATTCGACAAAGGAAAGACTCAAAAGGCCTCATTTCCTTTAGATATGATCCATGGTGATCTAATGGGCCCTTTTCCACATCCATAAATTAGTAAATAAAGGTATGTGCTCATTTTTTTTGATGATTTCTCACGCTTCACATGGACTTTCTTTCTCAGGAAAAAATCATAAGTGTTTCAACATCTCAAAAATGTCAAAGCCCTTGTTGAAACACATTCAAGAAAGAAGATCAAATCCCTCCAAACAAATAATGGAGGGGGAGTATGTCAACCATGAAATAAAAAATATTTGTCTTGAGGCTGAGATTCAGTTGCAGCACATGCTTCCCTATACTCCACAACAAGACAAAGTTGTTGAGCGGAAAAATAGATCTCTAAAAGAGATGGTGTCTTGCATGCTACATGCAAATTCACTTCCACAAAGATTATGGGATGAATCAATTAATTGTGAGACCTACATCCAAAACATATCTCCCCATAGATATGTCAAAGATAAGAACCCCTACGAGGCTTGGAGAAGACTCAAACTGGAAGCTACCCACTTTTGTATATTTGATTCTCATGCATGGGCCAAGATTACCTCTAAGAAGAGGAAGGAACTTGATCCATAGATCACATAGTGTATCTTTGTTGGATACCCCGGCGGTGTGAAGGGATATAGACTCATTGATCTCTACTAAGACCATCTCATCATTGAGCATAGTGTCCAATTCAAGGAAAGTATCTCTCATGTACCTCAACAGCCACATGAAGAAACTTTTGTTCTTTCACCTGTCATAGATGATAAGAATGCACATGTCAAATCTTATTCATATGAGATTTCTGATTCATAGGATTAAGATGATCCAGATACATATTCAATACAGTCAGATGCAGATTTAGTGCATGAAGATGTAGATGTAAAGCCAGAATAGAGGCCCAAGTGGGCCAAGACTAATCTTTAGGATGCATGAGATCTTGTTGGGGATCCAACCAATACTAGGAGAACTTGATATGATTTCAAGGAACCTCCTCTTGCACTCACTGCCATTGAACCAATGCCACCCAAGCATTTTTTCTTAGTTCATTCTTCAGATCCACAGTCCTATGGCAACGTTGCTGGAAATCCATTTTTGGAATCCGCAATGCAGGAAGAGTACAACTCCCTCCTCGAGAACCAGACTTGGGATTTGGTTTCCCTTCCTTCAGGAAGGAAACTTGTTAGTTTCAGATGGGTCTATAGTACCAAGAACGTAGTGGATGGACAAGTTAGAACATACAAAGACAAACTAGTTTCCAAAGTCTTTCAGCAGGTGCACGATATTGACTATGATGATATTATCACTCCAGTAGCGAAGATGTATTCCATACATTTGGCACTTGCCATTGCGGCATCCAAAGGATGGGAAGTCCATTAGATGGACGTGAAGAATGAATTTATTCACGAAGATCTCTCTGAGGAGATCTATATGGAGAAACCCAGGGACTTGTGCAAGATTCATCTTTGGTTTGTCGATTTAAGAAGTCTCGTTATGGCATCAAGCAGGCCCTGAGGGCATGGTATGCCAATATGGACTCCTACCTATTGTCATGAAACTTTGTACGTTGTAAATCATACCTGAATGTTTACTTTCTCAGGATGGTTGATTCACTTCTACTCCTAGTTCTGTATGTTGATGATTTGTTGATCATCAATTGCTTGAATTCAATGATTGCTGTAATCAAGAGGATTATGCATGGTAGGTTCTTGATGATAGACATGGGTCCACTACATTTCTTCCTTGGACTCAATATTAGAAAGGATGCATCAGGCATCTAACTGTTTCAAGCAAAGTATGCACAAGATCTCCTTGAGATATTTCACATGACAGACTGCAAGTCTGTCCCGACTTCTTTCCTATCAGGAGTCAAACTTGAGGATGGAGGGGACACTTCAATGGTGGAAATCACACTGTACAAGAAGCTATTGGTGATCTTGTTGTATCTCACACACTTCAAACCAGACCTCTCCTATGCAGTTGGAGTAGTCTCCAGGTTCATGCAAGATCCACATGAGCTACATTGGAAGGATGAAAAGTGTATCATTCGATATGTACAGGGCACCATCACCTTTTGGATTCACTATGCAACAGAATCTACATTGTACCTCATCAGGTTCATTGATTCTAAATGGGTTGGCGATAACATTGATCACAAGTCCATTGATCACAAGTCCACATCTAATTACTCACTCAGTCTTATTTCTAGACCTATCTATTGGTTGAACAAGAATAAGGCTACTATTTCTCTATCTTCAAATGAGAAAGAGTACATAGGGATAGTTAACATAACCACTCAGTCTATGTGGCTACAAAATTTTCTCACTGATTTGGGCATTCTGTTTCATCGTTCGATCTTCATTTGGTGTGACAAACAGAGCACTCTGAAGTTCTACAAAGATCCAGTTCATAGGCAGTGGGCGAAGAACATTAAGACCCACATGCACTACAACCAGGACTTAGTACATGAGAGGAACATTGACCTGCAATTATGTCCTTCAATAGAACAAACTACATATATCCTCACCAAGACCTTCACTGAGAAGAAGTTTCATTCTCTGCGCAATCATCTTGGAGTGAAGGACACAGTTTCCTAGCAACTATCAGTTCTTTGTTTTACATACATNGGGGGGGGGTTTCCCATGATTTTTCCCCTTTTTCCTCGTTTATTTCAGTGTATCCTTTTTATTTGGGTACCTAACATGGCCTCATTGCCGAGACCCATTCTTTATTTTCACCATAGTGATGTTCAAGGGGGGTGTTTGAGATACTTCACACACACCTAGGAATTATTTTTCCTAAGGTTTTCCCTATGTTTACTAGTCATTATTCAGTCTCCTATAGTCTAGGGAGAATATTCCTCTAGAATAATATTATTTTCAATTCACACTTCAGTTTTATCAGTTGAGTGGAGTCTAGATGCCACATTGGGATCATCACTAGTTAATGCACATTTTCCTTGGGATCATCACTAGAATAGCACATTACTCATGATTCACTGATCTCCTCATGAATTCACTCTGTTTTAGTCAGTTAACTGAATACTGAGAGACAATTAACTCATATTAGGTGGAAGTTAACTCTCGTAACTTCCTGAGAGACTAAACTAGGTGACAATTTACTCCTGTAACTACCAGTGTGTTTCCAGATCACTCTAGACCACCACTATGGCACATTGGATTCTCCTACAGTGTGCATTAGTTGATTTATATAGATTATATCATGTGTAAATTATCATTCATTCATTTTTTTAATGATAATTCTTCCATGCTTTCTCTCTTGTTTCTATTTTCTCATATTTTATTTGCAAACTGTGTATGTCATTTGCTAGATGAATATTTTATGTGCAAGTTTAAAACATTTACATTTATATCAATTGGGTTTCCATGTTAAACTCTATGAATTATGATTTGAGTTTGTATGTGATTATTGTTTATCAACTAATGAATTATTAGATAAAGTACAATGTATCTTATACTAATTCACCCCCCTTCTCAACATAATCATAAGTTCAACAATTGATATCAGAGCAGGTTCATTCAAAAACACTTTAATCGTTGGAAGGTAGATCTCAGGAGCACACATGGTTATTCAAGAAGGTTTCTTCACAAACAAGGGTTCAATGTTTGAATGAACAAACTATGAATTATAGAGTATAAAGATGCATACTTATCTAATGGCTCTTGGGTTTGATATTTGGAAATTATGCATGAATGGTTATACAACACCAACAACTCCACCAACAGATGTGGCCGAGAAGAATCCTAGTGAACATAATGAAAAATCCATGAATGCCATCTTGTGTGGAAGATTAGTGGAATACTTGTTGGTGGAAAAAGATATGTGGATCATTGTGGATCCATGTACTACACCTACAGGAATGTCAGCTGAAGTCTGGAAAAAGTTGAATCTGAATGCAAAGGGAACAATCTGATTGTGTCTCTTAGATTTAGTATTACTAAATGTGTCAGGGGAAGCTACAACCAATGCATTATAGGATAAGTTAGGGACTTTGTATCAGTCTATTTCCCTGGTAAACAAGTTGTTCCTACGAAAGAAGCTGTATAACCTGAGGATGAAATATGGAGACTCAGCAATAGAGCATATGAACGACTTCAATACAGTAGTAATGTTGTTTGAGTTTGATTTTATTCACTATACTTGCATTGCATTGAGAATAACAATACTTCATTATTGTTTATATTCTAAGAATAAGTAGCAATTATTTCATTCCACGACACAAGATTTTGTCGAAGAATTATTTCAAACACTTTGTGTGCGTTCATTAAACTCCCACACTTGGCATACATTATTTCAAACACTTTGTTTTCATTCATTATCCATATCATCTCTACAAAAGAGAGATAAAAACATAAATAATGTGCCTCAATATTAGAATAAACTTACATTAACTATCAAAAATATTTTGTGAACGACACGAATGATCAGATTTCAAATAAATGTAACACATTCCTTACAACTCAACATCTCATCCTATTTTTTTTTATTTTCCCACTTTTTTCAAATCTTCAATAATCAATTTACTTAGTCACTAGTGGTTTCTATAGGGAGGTTTTTACAAAAAAAATTGTTTTGTTTATGTAATAGAAAGACACGCATATATATTTAATAGATTTCCCTATATTATTTAACATCTTAGGTTATGAAAAATAGTGAATTTATATTTCGATCTCATCTTAGGTTGTGAAAAATAGTGAATTTATATTTCTATCTCAAATCTAGAGGTTGAAAATGTTAACTCCTTCCTAAGGGAAAGGTGCTCTTCTTAGTTCTTATTATAACAACTCGACATCTTCAAGTTGTAATATCGATTTTGGGATTCTATTCTCCAAGAATCCATAGAAGTCTAAAGTTTTCTACCAACTTGTCTTGTCATGATGAAAGAATTCATTCACGTAGATGATCCCTCCTCTTTCATTGCCTCTCTTCAAATCTCAATTCCTTAGTTTTTTACCACTAGCTCCATGTTGGAACCTCTCCAATTGACACCCATACATCTAATCCATTCCCTATTCCCTTGGGTTGACACAGACTTTGTGGGATTTCACATTTGTAGGTGCAAGCAATGTTAAAATCAATGTTCTGCTTTATTCTTAAAAACATTGTATAACAATTAGAAACTTGAATTGAACTTCATTTTACAATATAATAGTTATGTATAGTAAAAATTCCCATGTGATTGTAAATTTTTGTATTGATAAAAATTTGAAAAACACATCCATACAAATGTCAATGTTTAACTATCTCAAGCCTTGAGGATGAAAATTGTTGACTCCTTCATAAAGGAAGGATTCTCTTCTTAGATATTATCACAAGATATTGGCATGTTCAAGTTGGAATTTGGGATTTTATTCTCTAAGAAGCCATATAGGTCTAAATTAAGTGTTCCACCAACTTGGCTTGTCATGATTGAAGAAATCCTTCTTGTAGATTAGCGCTTCCTCTTTCATGACCTCTCTTAGGCTTTGAATTCCTTAGTTTCTTAAGATTGAATGCATATTGGAATCTCACCAATTTATGCCCATACATATAATCCATTCCTTCTTCCAATGGGTTGACAAAGACTTTGTGGGATTTCACATTTGTAGGTTCATGTGACTGTGACGTTTTATATGGTTAAAATTTTGAAAAATACTTCCATAGAAATGCAAATTTCCAAATATAATTGCTTGTAAATATTCATTTTTCCATGCAAGCCACCTTGGTGCATCAATCAATTACTAAATATTTTACATGGTAGGATTAAGAAAAAAATCCAAATTCTATTTAGCATGGATATTTATGACGCATAAGTAGGGACAAGCATATCTCAAGTTTTTCTTCAAAGGCACCATTGGTGTACTTTTGATGGAGTAAGTAATAGTAAGAAACCTGAGATGGATTAATATCGCACTCTTTTCACTCTAATTGAACCACATGGTGTCAAATATAACTTATTGATGACATATCATTATTGTATGTTTTATTGAACTTATATAAGAAATTTGTTCTTCTCACACAAGATTTTCACTTCTTGTAATGAAATAACAGGTGGGAGAATATATTTTTGGTGGGATATCTCTACTGAGATTTGTGTTATATGGTGCATAGATACAAGCAATATCAGACATCAACAAAATGAATGTGTGATTGGCTCCTATCAGTTCCCCTCAAATTTCCTTCAAACCACTTCAAACTATGCAAATACCTTTTCTTTATGATTAAGGGGGTCCTTCTCCCCCTTATGAGTTACTGAAGTGAAATAAGTAAATACGTTAAAGAAACAATTCATGCTAGGAGGGTCGATCTAGGGATGGACATTGAAGTACCTCCTTGGTCCATCTTGCCTCGGTAGACGGTCCTAACTGGGTATTACGTAAGCTCGAAGAGAGAGTTGGCCTTATCGACATTGAGTTCTTGGAAATCTAGTCTCTAGAGTTGGATGAAAGCTAGTATCTTTTTCTTACTACCCACCTATATGCATGGTACTACCTGCCTACATGCATGGAAACTAGCCGTAATCCATATCCATATCCATATCCATCTCCCAAATTAGTAAGAAAATTAGAAAATGAAAATTTTAAGTAACCCCTCCAAATTCAATAACTAAATCCGCTTTCGAAGGAGGAAACCTGACCAACAAGATTTCCTCGACCATCAGTGTCAACATTTCCACCATGCCTGACATCCTTCAGAGAATATTATTCTCTACGCCTCTTGTTCTATGGAGGATCACTGATTTTTGTAATCTCGTTCACTAACTTCGATCCCATTTACATCCCCTTCCTTACAACCTGTATTATGTCCCTCTCATATTGATAGATAATCCTTTCAATACGTGTAGCCTTACCTTACCTTACTGGATTTCAATTCGTGTATCCCAATCCGCTTTTTCATGTTACGCCTACCATACTAGACAATGTAGATAGATAATACCTAAAACAATTTATGTTGGGTTTGGTTAGGCCCCAACTTGTCATGGGAGTTGATAAGAAACATTGAAGGGAGTGAAGTCAATTGCTCCTCGTGTAATCAACAATAATGGATAAATATATCAAATTATGCTTGAATCATTTTTTGTGAACTCTTCATCTATGCATTTGTAATAGGATGTATCATACAATGACAATCGTGAAATATGCATTAATGAATTTGTAGGTGAAAACTCTAGTTGATGCTATCACTAGAGAATGGCCTTTGCCATGATGATTCCACCAAACCAGGATCAAATGCATTGCATTGGAAAATATTTACAAACATTTTGTAATCATTCATTAGAACAAAAGACAAAAATATCCCAAGCCATCATGAATGTATTCACGTCATATTCTTATGTAATACCATTGTAATTGTAGATATGATTTTGAATGTTGGATGCACTAATACATTCATCATTGGAATATTTATCAAGTCCACTTGTGTAATTATTCCCAACCTCATTCACACCTATTTTCCTATCTCCAACTAGAAGAGAATGCTTGGGAAAGAAATTCTCATGGTCATGAAGATTACATGGACTCGATGGAATAATTTCAACCCAAATGTTCAACCCATTAAAGTCTTTATAAAATATCCCTTAATCATCACATTCCATAGCACAAAAAAGTGGAGACACATTGTTGGCCCTTGGTTATGGAAGCAAGTGAAGATTAATGAAGAAGAGTGAAGTACGAACTGCGTCGAAGGCACATTAACTGAGAACGGGTCAAAGTGGTCAAAGAAGAAGAAAAGAAGGAGTGAAGTAACAGAAAATCTATCTGTTGGAAGAGAATATCGAGGATGAAACATCAGCAAAGAATATGGATCGTGGAAAACTCAACAAGCATAAAAAGCCACCATCGGATTCTTTGGAGAACCTCGCGAAAAAGAAGGAAGAACAGGCTAGTGAAGCTCTTAAAGCACAGGTTGTGTGGGACCTAGGGTTTTGACACCTAGGGTTTTGGATCTAGGGTTTTTACACCTAGAA
Organism: Picea engelmannii; assembly: GCA_009831015.1. Classification (NCBI taxonomy): domain Eukaryota; kingdom Viridiplantae; phylum Streptophyta; class Pinopsida; order Pinales; family Pinaceae; genus Picea; species Picea engelmannii. The sequence continues at coordinate 71,371 of ML783599.1, forward strand.
TTTCTCTATGTAATGTATAAATAAAGGTCTAGAAGACCTGGGAGGGTTGGTTCGAAGTTGGATTGTGTTGTTGATGTTGATTGATTAGTGTTGTTGCATGAGAGAAGCATTGTGTTGTGAGAGCAGTCTTGTATTTTAATATCTCCAGCTAGGTGTGAATATCAACCCTGTATTTGGGTGCATAGGGAGGGGAGAGAAGAAGAGAAAGAGAGAGAGATATGCAAGCTAAGTGCGCAAATAGAACTATATGTTTTCATCTAATATATCAAGAAACATAGTTTTGTGGATGTATCCCTAGGGAGAGGGTGAAACACATATATCTGGTTGTTTAGTGTGATTGATGTGTTATTTGTTATATTTTATATTGTTATTGCATTATTGTGTTAGATTAGAGATATCTCTTGCGTAGTAGGCTTAAGGGAGATAAAGAATACTATATTGTTGTGTGTTGTTTCCCTGGATCCACTTTGCATTTCCTCTAGTTGTAGACACCTGTGTCCTGCAACCCCCCTATTTCTACTTTGGGTGAGACTGCATCTTCTTCGCAGGTGTTGCCGAAAGGGCCAGTAGTTAGGGCTTGTTGGTGCGCTGATACACTTGAACCCTGGGTCTGCCCCTGTGCCAACAAATGGTTCTATTGTCGGGACTTGGATCTTCTTGAGGGAATGCCAAGGTGGTTTCCATCGAAGTCAAAGATTTATAAGTGGATAGAAGAAAAAGAGAAGGACTTCGTTGAAGCTCAAAACAAGAACCCTAACATTAGTACAAAAGATTGGTTGGGAAGGTACATCTTCACCGACATACACAAGATTTTATTTGGAGGAATTCATAAAGAGTTATACGAGTGGTTAGCCAGATTAGCAGATACCGAGTTTGAAATCATATCTACACCACATGTGGTTTGGATGTCGGCGTTGATCAAGAAGGTCAAAAGAGTTGATAACTCCATGTCAAGAGTAGTAGATCACTGGTTTGATAGCACTATTGGAGGGTACATTACTGAATTTGATATTGACAAAGTAGAGTCATATAGCCAAGTAGAGAGATATTTCTTTAAGGGACCTAAAGGAAAATTTTTACACTTGTTGAAGTTGAAGATCAAGATGTTATTGCATGAGAAGAACATATTGAAGATACCGTAATCGGTCAGACTGAAAAGCTAATGTTCAAGAACTCAGACAATGACATCGACACAGAGGTTGGACACACGCGCAGTGGAAGAGCATTCAGAGAGGTCCCTCTGGTGAATCTGTTTGAGAAGAATCACTAACCACTAGCATAGGATGAAGGGTTCTATAGTCGAGAGGAAGAAGATTTTTTGAACGAGGATTATTCAGAGTCCTCTAGGGAAGAGGATAGGAAGACTGAAGAACTTCTTTGAGAAGAATCAATAACTTCAAGGACTGCACCTACTGTCTAAGTAAGTACTATGACTCCTATTTTTTTAGCAACATTAAGTAACTAGAGTAGTCAGAGTTAGCAGAGCACTGTTACCAGCAGTTCAGTACATACTCAGTCAAGAAACCTAGGAAGATCTATGGAAGATGAAATGAGGTTACCTATGTTTAGAGGAGATGGATCTAAAGATCCTGAGCAGCACTGGTTCTTATGAGAAGATATATGGAGTATTAAGAAATTCAATGATGAAATTGTTAAGAGAGATCAATTTAGTACCACCTTGAGAGACCGCACACTGAGCTGGTACATGAAGTTTGTTAAAGGAACTGTATAGCCTAAATCGTTGAATGATATCAAGACTGCGTTGAGTCAAGAATTCAAGAAACCCAATTCATATTCGCAGTGCATTACATAACTGAAAGAAATCAAGCAGAGAGTAGCTAAACCTATGTGGGAATTTGATCAGAGGTTTAATACCTTGACATGTCGTTTGAGCTTTTAGATTCCAGACAAGCAGAATAAGGAATGGTTCATTGATTCCCTCTCACCACACATCAGAGTTCCTCTGATGAAACAGAAGGTCGCTTCACAGGCTGAAGCACTGGAGATCACCATGAAACTAGAATCATCCCCTATGGGAGAATCCAGCTCAGGTATGAGTCAAATTTTGAGTCAACTAACTATCTTATCTCTGCAGGTCGAAGATATGAAGAAAGAAAAGGGACAGGATAAAAGAGAATACATCTAGTGTATCAGATGTAAGTCAGAGGGCCATGAAAAGGAGCATTGTCCCCTATTTAACAAGTACTTGGCCTCCGGATATCTGATCCCTTTAAAGCAGGTTACTCTACCCTGGTGTGAGGTATGTACAAATAGGCATCGCCCTGGTGAATGTTATTACATGCAAAAATATTTCCAGACCGCTATTTACTGCACATTCTGTAAATATGTGGGGCATGATGAGAAGTAATATAGGGCTTATAACCTCTTGCATGAAAGGTCAAGAGATACATATAGGATTCAAGGAAAAATACAGCAGGAAGGAAATGTTACATATTTTAATTCCCCAAGAAGAGGAAACTTCAACCGTCGTGGTGGATTTAGAGGAAGAGAACGAGGAGGAGGCATGGGTCGAGGTAGAGGTCAGATCATTTGTTATAAATGTGCCCAGCCAGGTCACTTGTCAAGGGAATGTTAGAACCCTTGTACCACTTTCAACTACTTCAACTCATTTGAACATGTTATTGAAGATTGCACAGTATTGTTGGTGAAACTTCAGGAAAGACGGGGTGGAAACCAGCAAGTGAAACTGATATCAGTGGAACCTCGTGGAGAGGATCCCAGAGTCATTTTTATCACTAGAGGAGAAGTTTTTATAGGAGAAGACAGGGTGACTCCAGAAAAGACTAGAGAGGGATCAAGGATCATAAGGGATGCAGAGAAGACATAGTTGTTTGATCCAAGGAAGGAAAAGAAGACTTTCGAAGATTCCATAAGAGAATTTGGAAGAGAAAAAACCTATTCATATAAGACACAACCAAAAGTGAGAGAATGTGGAATGCCTCTGGAATTCGATCAGTCTACCTCGCCAGGAGAAGGAAAAGAGGTAAGAAAACTTATGTATTTCTTATATACTTGCATTAATTTGATTAAGGATGAAAGAGTTGTGCAAGAACTACAACACTTAATCAGACAATATGAGATAGGAAGGGTAGATCTTCTGTTAAATAAATAAGTACATCAAGTATCTAGAAAGAGAAGGACAAACAAGGAACTACACCTTAATGTTCATATTGGAGACAACGACATAGATTATGTGGTCCTCAACTTGGGATCAGAAGCCAATGTTATGACGAAGAAGACCTGGGCACTAATGGGAAAACCTAAGTTGATTTACTCTCCTATCAGTCTTAGGATGGCTAATCAATAGGCAGTAAGCCCCTTTGGAATAATAGAGCATGTCCCTGTGGACATCGATGGGGTAAGGACATTTTCAAACTTCAAAGTGATTGAGATAGTTGATGATAGATGTCCTTATCCTACGTTATTAGGAATTGATTGGGCTTTCAACAATTCGACTGTTGTTGACCTAAAGAAAAGAAGAATAAAATTTGAAGGTGATGGACTTAGGGTCATTTCACCTCTTGATCCTAATGAAGGTCGCAGATACACAGAACCTATTAGAGAATAAGATCGTTCTTATGAACTAGAGAACATATATAAATTGACAGCAAGACAACAAGATTACATTATGTTGGAATTTCTAATACAACTGAGAGGGGGGGGTGAATCAGTTGTCTTTGAGATTAAACAATTTTAACTCTATTAAAATATTCTTAATCTTTCTTCAAGTTATCATCAACATTATACAACATATGGACAGTAACAGTAAAAAGCATCAGTCACACATAAGGTATACACAGAGACAGATTTTCACAAGGAAACCCATAAAGGGAGAAAACCTCTTCTTCTTCGAAATGATAAGCAGTATTTTAAGTTCTATACATCATCTTTAATTGAGCACCAACTCAATGTGAGGCTACTACCTCTGTTTTACAAACTGCAACTTGTTTGAGAGCACCAACTCTTTGGTTTCTCTAGCACCCACTAGAAGGAAGCACCCACTCCCTGAATATTCCAGCATCAATTGGATGGAAGCACCAACTTCCAGTTACACAAGCTCCAACCTGTATAACAGAGAACACTTGTTCTCCCTTGCACCACCCTGCCACCCTGGTTTCTCTGGCTGCAACCAGATGGAAGCTACAACTTCCTGTGTTCAAGCTTCCACTTGAACCTCTGAGGACAACAGTCCTCCAAAGCACCTCCCAACCTCCCTAGAATATGAATGGCTAAATAAACAGTCAACTTTACAGATAAATCAGTTCTTACCAACCTTTCTTTGTTCTGTAAATTTGGTCTTCTACACATTGTTCTGCTTCTCTTCTCTTCCTTTGTCTGTTCAGCAGACATGCTCTGCATCAACTCGTTCTCTCATTCTGTTCTTCTTTTTCTCTTTCTGTCAATCTGCTCTGCTTCTGCTCTTTCTGTCGTTCTGCTCTGCGTTTCATCTCACTCTGCACATTTTCTAAGTCTCATAATACGCATCCTCTCATTTTCCCTTTCTTACTGTTTCATTCATTTTCCATCCCGACCAACCAACCGTACACAGTCTGTCTCATTTTCTTTTATACACAACTACACGATGGTTCAACTTCCCAACTCCTTAGACAAAAAGAAGACAATTGTCCGAGCAACTGAAACGCCAACTGAAATGCTAACTGATTTGCAATCATGAGTCCGTTTTGCTAACAGATTCTAAACTAAGGAGTTAACTGTGAGACAGAATAGTAACCCTCCGATCAATACTTGATCCGACGGTTCAGATCCAATCGAGATTTTACACATCGTGATTTCGACACTCTTGGCGTTCATATTTTTTGTCACTTACAAATCTCGATCCCCGAAACTCCGTGAAGAAGTCAGATCAACGGTCCAGATCATTTCTTGATCTGACGGTTCAGATCCAATCGAGATTTCACACATCGTGATTTCGGCACTCTTGGCGTTCAGAGTTTTTATCACTTACAAATATCGATCCCCAAAACTCCATGAAGAAGTCATATCAACGGTCCAGATCATTTCTTGATCTGACGGTTCAGATTCAATCGTGATTTCGCATATCACGAAATCAAGATTCCTGATGTCAATAATCTTTGACATGTTCAACTCTCGATCCCCGAAACTCCGACAAGGGATGGAATCAACGGTCCATATTCAACCTTAATCTGATGGCTCATATTACATCACAATTTCACATATCGCGATATCGGGATTCCTAATGTCAATAATCTTTGACACGTCCAACTCTCGATCCCTAAAACTTCGACAAGGGCTGGAATCAACGGTCCATATTTAACCTTAATCTAACAGCTCAGATTACATCGTAATTTCACATATCGAGATATCGGGATTCCTGATGTCAAAAATCTTTGACATGTCCAACACACGATCCTCGAAACTTCGACATGGTGTACATTTGCTGACATCACATGTGTTAAATAACTGCCACATGTCACCCTGATTTGTGACTTACATGTGCTTGGCATGTTGAATCAGTCTCACACTTGTCATTACCTGGTTGTGCCACGTGTTCCTAGATGACGTGGTTTGCTGACATGAGTCGGATCGATGGTTCAGATGTGATCTTGATTTGATGGCTCAAATTATGTCGAGATTTTGCTTATCGAGAAATTAGGATTCCTGTTGCATTGTTTCTTTGACATCTCCAACACGCGATCCTCGAAACTCCGATGGGGAGTCGGATCAACGGTCCACATTACCCCCTGAGATGGACGGTCCTCTTGATTTCGGAATTTGTGAGCCCTCTACTCCTTGCACTTTTAAAGATCGTGCAGGTTTTCCTCAATCCAACGGTGGTCGGACCCTGCACTCAGATCTAATGCCTGAGATCTATCCTCCTCTTCAGCGTGCTCTTCTTGTCTTTATTCAGATCTGACGGCCCTCATGCTGTCAAGAATTTTGGATGGGATCCACGATTAGAAATGCTTCTCAAGCCTTCGATCATTTTGTCAATGTTGCATTGCCTTCAATCATTCGATCTTCCTTGAATTATCTTCTATTTGCCTATTGATCATCGTTGTTGTCCTCAAGCCATCATTACTTCTGTACTTGCCATCAATGACAAGCATTCATTGTCTGTTAAATATTTTCCAACAATCTCCCCCTTTGGCATTGATGGCAATACAAGCACCCACATGCCATTCGGATCTCTTCTCTCGAACTCCTTTTCTCCCCCTTTGACATCAATGTCAAAGAAGAAACATTCTTCCCCTGATCAGTTGCAAAACATACTCCCCCTGTCGACTATAAGCATCTTGGAAATACACCAGATATTCAATAAGTACTCCCCCTGACCAGGTGAACAGATTAGACACAAGAGATTATAACCCCCAACTTTTGACGAAGGTATCCAAAAGGGGTCGCTCCTAATGGTTTAGTAAAGATATCACCAATCTGTTATGTAGAAGGTATATAATTCAGTTGGACAATTTTGTTTGTAACTTTTTCTCTGAGAAAATGGTACTTGATTGGAATATGCTTAGTCTTGGAATGAAGAACAGGGTTCTTGGAAACACTAATAGCACTTGTGTTATCACAATGAATTGGAATGGGATCAGTGTAATTTACCTTCAAATCTGCAAGAGTTTGTATCATCCATAAAATTTGTGTGCAACAAGTAGCAGCAATAATGTATTCTTCCTCTGTAGTGGATAATGAGATGGATCCTTTCTTTTTACTAAGCCATGCAACTAACGAGTCACCCAGAAAAAATGCTCCTCCACTGGTGCTTTTTCTCTCATCAACACAGTTTGCCCAGTCTGCATCTGAATAAGCAGTTAACTGGAAATTCTGATTTCTAGGATACCACAAACCATAAGTCATTGTTCCCTTCAGGTATTTAAATATCCTTTTGAAAGCTACCAAATGAATTTGTTTAGGAGTAGAATGAAAACGGCCTACCATTCCAACAACTTGCATTATATCAGGACGGGATGTTGTGATGTACAGAAGACTGCCTATGATAGAGAGATATGTTCTTTGATCAACATCAGGTGAGATATCATCTTTACTCAGCTTGCAACCAACCACCATAGGTGTGATAACTGTAGAAGAATCTTCCATCTGAAATTTCTTCAACATCTCTTTCAAATATTTTTCTTGAGAAATAAAAATTCCTGCAGAGCTTTGTTTTACTTGTAAGCCAAGAAATATGACAGTTCTCCTATCATGGACATTTCAAATTCTGTTTGCATAGAATTAGCAAACCACTGGACAGATGATTCATTAGTACAGCCAAAAATAATATCATCTACATAAACCAAAACAACTAGTAAATTATCACCTTCAG
>ML783599.1:98160-164446 GCA_009831015.1 Picea engelmannii
TGTTGGAATTACTAATACAACTGAGAGGGGGGGGTGAATCAGTTGTCTTTGAGCTTAAACAATTTTAACTCTATTAAAATATTCTTAATCTTTCTTCAAGTGATCATCAACATTATACAACATATGGACAGTAACAGTAAAAACCATCAGTCACACATAAGGTATACACAAAGACAGATTTTCACGAGGAAACCCATAAAGGGAGAAAACCTCTTCTTCTTTGAAATGATAAGCAGTCTTTTAAGTTCTATACATCATCTTTAATTGAGCACCAACTCAATGTGAGGTTGCTACCTCTGTTTTACAAGCTGCAACTTGTTTCAGAGCACCAACTCTCTGGTTTCTCTAGCACCCACTAGAAGGAAGCACCCACTCCTTGAATATTCCAGCACCAACTGGATGGAAGCACCAACTTCCAGTTACACAGGCTCCAACCTGTATAGCAGAGAACACTTGTTCTCCCTTACACCACCCTGCCACCCTGGTTTCTCTGGCTGCAACCAGATGGAAGCTACAACTTCATGTGTTCAAGCTTCCACTTGAACCTCTAAGGACAAAAGTCCTCCCAGGCACCTCCCAACCTCCCTAGAATATGAATGGATAAATAAACAGTCAACTTTACAGATAAATTAGTTCTTACCAACCTTTCTTTGTTCTGTAAATCTGGTCTTCTACACACTGTTCTGCTGCTCTTCTCTTCCTCTGTATGTTCAGCAGGCATGCTCTGCATCAACTCGTTCTCTCATTCTGTTCTTCTTTTTCTCTTTCTGTCAATCTGTTCTGCTTCTGCTCTTTCTGTCGTTCTGCTCTGCGTTTCATCTCACTCTACACATTTTCTAAGTCTCATAATACGCATCCTCTCATTTTCCCTTTCTTACTGTTTCATTCATTTTCCATCCGGAACAGCCAACCGTACACAGTCTGTCTCATTTTATTTTATACACAACTACACGATGGTTCAACTTCCCAAATCCTTAGACAAAAAGAAGACAATTGTCTGAGAAAATGAAACACCAACTGAAACCAGGGATGATTTTAGGGGCTAAATTTCTCTCATGGGCTAATTTTCCATGGTTTTTCCAAAAACGAGATTCGCTATTTTAAAAATGATTCACCCAAATTCTATAGGATAAAATAATTTTACCTTAAAAATCGCTATAATTTTATAAAAACTATATAAAATACTTAAAAATTTGAATATTTTTACAAAAATATTGCCAATCATTTATAGTTTGCATATGAAGGAATAGTAAGATTCGCCAAGGTTTCTAGATTTTAAAATAAATTTCCATCCTTAAAATCATCCCTGACTGGAACGCTAAATGATTTGCAATCATGAGTCTGTTTTCCTAACATATTCCAAACTAAGGAGTTAACTGTGAGACAGAACAATAACCCTCCGATCAATACCTGATCCGATGGTTCAGATCCAATTGAGATTTTGCACATCGCGATTTCGGCACTCTTCGCATTCAGAGTTTTTGTCACTTACAAATCCCGATCCCTGAAACTCCGTGAAGAAGTCAGATCAACGGTCCACATCATTTCTTGATCTGATGGTTCAGATCCAATCGAGATTTCACACATCGCGATTTCGGTACTCTTGGCATTTAGAGTTTTTATTACTTACAAATCCCGATCCCCGAAACTCCGTGAAGAAGTCAGATCAACGATCCAGATCATTTCTTGATCTGACGGTTCAGATTCAATCGCGATTTCGCATATCGCGAAATGGGGATTCCTGATGTCAATAATATTTGACATGTTCAACTCTCGATCCCCGAAACTCTGACAAGGGATGGAATCAACGGTCCAGATTCAACCTTAATCTGATGGCTCAGATTACATCGCGATTTCACATATCGCGATATCGGGATTCCTGATGTCAATAATCTTTGACATGTCCAACTCTCGATCCCCAAAACTCTGACAAGGGCTGTAATCAACGATCCATATTTAACCTTAATCTGACGGCTCAGATTACATCGCGATTTCACATATCGCGATATCGGGATTCCTGATGTCAAAAATCTTTGACATGTCCAACACGCGATCCTCGAAAATCCGACATGGTGTACATCTGTTGACGTCACATGTGTTAAATAACTGCCATGTGTCACCCTGATTCGTGACTTACATGTGCTTGGCATGTTGAATCAGTATCACACTTGTCATTACCTGTTTGTGCCACGTGTTCCTAGCTGACGTGGTTTGCTGACGTGAGTCGGATCGACGGTTCAGATGTGATCTTGATTTGACGGCTCAGATTACGTCGGGATTTTGCTTATCGAGAAATCAGGATTCCTGTTGCATTGTTTCTTTGACATCTCCAACACGCGATCCTCGAAACTCCAATGGGGAGTCGGATCAACGGTCCACATTACCCCCTGAGATGGACGGTCTTCCTTCTTTCAGAATTTGTGAGCCCTCTACTCCTTGCACTTTTAAAGATCGTGTAGGTTTTCCTCAATCCAACGATGGTCAAACCCTGCGCTCAGATCTAACGCCTGAGATGTATCCTCCTCTTCAGCGCACTCTTCTTGTCTTTATTCAGATATGACGGCCCTCATGCTATCGAGAATTTTGGATGGGATCCATGATCAGAAATGCTTCTTGGGCCTTCGATCATTTTTTCAATGTTGCGTTGCCTTTGATCATTCGATCTTCCTTGACTTATCTTTTATTTTCCTGTTGATCATCGCTGTTGTACTCAAGTCATCATTACTTCTGTACTTGCCATCAATGACAAGCATTCGATGTCTGTTAAATATTTTCCAACACATTAATCCTATGGAAGATGGAAATTTAAGTTGGTGAAGTGAAAGTGCATGCTCATCAGATTCAGAAGAAGCATTGGAGAACTGGCAGAAAAAAATGTATGAATTTTCTGCGTGGGGGTGTGCCAGATTGACCAGGGAAGTTCCTTGGATTGGCACAGAAGTAAGTAATCTGCCCACATTTGATGGTTTAAATCATTTAGAAACATTCATATTGGAATTTGAATAAATTGTACCAGTACAACAGAGGTTGTTGGCACTAGATGAATCCTTGAAATCAACGCCAGCAAGATGGTGGGGAACACACAAGAAGAACATCGTGGAGTGGGTAAAATGTTGCACTTTGATGATAGTGTGCTTTTCAGACCAAGTTAAAGGGTGAGAAGTTCGATACATAGGTCAAATTTGGTCGAAAGACCATGTGCGAAGTTGTGAGGAGGCCTGGAGCAACATTCCTAAAGAACAGTGGGTGCATAAGTTCATTAACACTTTGGATACTATGCCTATCAACTAGTATCTTCAAGCAAAATTGTGCCTCACCACTTCAGATTGGTACGGTATGACTCAGAACTTTATAGATACATTTTTATTTGAAAGTCAGTACCCCATAGTAGATCAGGATTTACAAGTTGTAAGATAGAAAGTCTTTGAGGAGGCACCTAACCTCCCTTTGGAGAAAGAAGAAGATGAATGGACTGCACCTCTTCAGAAATTACAAGGTTGTTACAATATCAATGCTGATGAAGATTATGATCCTAGGAATGTGAACATTGCAAAAACTGAAGGATAGAGAGACATAGAAGGGCCAGGGATTAAACTACCTTTCATTGGGAAGCCAATTAAAATCAAGAAAGTTAATATTGGAACAGAGCAAGAACCTAAGTTGGCCAATGTTGGAGATTATTGGGATGATTCCACTATTGATAAGATTACAGAATTACTGCATGAATATCAGGACTTGTTTCCAACCAAGTTCACAGACATGAAGTGAATTAAAGGGCCCATGGGAGAAATGAAGATCCATTTGAAACCAGATGCAAGGCCAGTCAAGAAGAGACCCTACAGACTGAATCCCAATTATAAGAAGAAAGTTAGGATTGAATTAGACAAAATGTTGGAAGCAGGAATCATAGAACCTGTTGAAGAATCAGAATGGATTAGCCCTATGGTTGTCTAGGATAAGAAGTCAGGAGAGATCAGAATCTTTGTTTATTTAAGGAAACTGAATGATGCATGTTTACATGATCCATTCCCTACACCGTTTACTGATGAAGTGCTAGATAATGTAGGTGGACAGGAAGTTTACTCCTTCACAGATGGATTTCCAGGTTATCACCAGATCAGGATTGCTAAAGAAGATAGACATAAGGCCACATTTGCAACAGAATGGGGTTCTTTCTAGTACACTATGATGTCATTCAGATTGAAGAATTCACTAACCATCCTTTCCAGGGTGGTGGTCGAAGCATTCAAATAATTTTTACACAAATTTTTGGAAGCATATTTTGATGATTGAACTATTTTTAGCTTATTGAAAAATCATATTGAATATTTGAGACTAATGTTGGATAAAGTGCAGGCAATGTCAGATTGCCATGAACCTGAAGAAGTGCATCTTCCTCTCACCTTTTGGATTATTACTGGGACACATTGTATGTAAGCAAGGGTTGTTGGTAGATCCTTTCAATATTGCCATCATTGTTGATCTACCTCCCCTTACTTCATTTAGACAGCTGCGCACTGCACTGGGACATACTGGATACTACATAAAGTTTATCAAGGGATATGCATAGATAAAAACACCCATGGAAAAGGTTTTAAATAAAGATTTCCAGTTTCAATGGTCAGAGGAATGCCAAAAGAGCTTCGACACACTAAAGCAGAAAATGGTTACTGCGCCTATTTTGGTTTTCCCAGATTGGAGTAAGTAATTCCATGTTCATGTCGATGCTTCATATATTGAGTTAGGAGCAGTGTTAGCACAACCAGGAGAAGGAGATATTGACCACCCACTAGCCTTTTCTAGTAGGAAGCTCTCAATAGCTGAGATAAATTACACTACTACTGAAAGAGAAGGATTAGCTATGGTCTACACGCTGCAGAAGTTTAGAAACTACTTGTTGGGAGGACAGTTTAAGATATTCATTGATCACGTTGCATTTAAATACTTAGTCAACAAGCCATTGTTGGGGGGAATAATATGCAAATGGCTAATGTTATTCCAAGAATACAATTTTGAGATTGTGGTCAAGCTAGGGAGAATGAACAAGGGACCTGACCACTTGTCTAGGTTAGAACATGGAGATGAACCTACCAGTTTGAAGGATACACTACCAGTTGCACAACTATTGGCCATTAGAAACGTTGATGATCACTTCATCGATATAGTTCAGTTCTTGTCCACAGGAATGGAACCTCGCGAGTACACAGTCATTCATAAGAAACAACTGGTAGTTCGTGTTGTAGAGTTTACACTTATAGTTTGACAACTATATAAGATGGGACCCGATGAGATTTTGAGGAGATGTGTTATGGAGGCAGAAAGACCATTGATTCTTGCAAAAGCGCATGAAGGAATCGCAGGAGGACACTATGCAGGGAAAGAAACAACACAGAAGGTTCTTAGAGCTGGCCTTTGGTGGCCCACTTTACACAAAGATGCTAAAGAATACTACAAAGCCTGCGATGTATACCAGAGAGTGGGGAAACCTTCCAGAAGAGATGATATGTTTTTAGCACCTCAGCTAACTTTACAAGTATTTTAGAAATGGGCCATTGATTTCATGGGACCTATCAATCCACCAAGAAAGCACACAAGAGCTCGATACATCATCACTGCGACAGAGTATTTGACCAAATGAGAAGAAGCAAGATCAGTTAAGGATTGTAGTGCAACCACAGCTACGCGATTCATATTTTATGATATCATAAACCGATTTGGATGTCCAAAGACCCTTATGAGCGATAAAGGTACACGTTTTATTAATAAAACCATTGAATCCTTGACTCGGGAATTTGAAGTTACCCATCAAAAGAGCACACCATACCACCCACAAGCAAATGGTATTGTCGAAGATTTCAATAAGATCTTGGAGACAGCGTTGACAAAGATTTGCAGTGTGAATAGAGATGATTGGGATTTGAGAGTGCCAACAGTCTTATGGGATTATCGAACCACTCGCAAGAAGATGACAATGCAGACTCCCTTTAAGTTAGTTTATGGCCTGGAAGCAGTGGTACTGATGGAATATTTAGTTCCTAGCTTAATAATTGAAGCGTTTACAGATATCAATGACATAGACGTTGTGCAATACAGGCTTGCACACTTGGTGGAACTAGAGGAAGACATATTTATTGTAGGATTTCATCAGCAGGTACAGAAGGAACGAGAAAATGCCTACCATGAAATACATATCAAGAAGAAATCATTTAAGAAAGGAGATTTGGTATCGGTATATGACAACAAGTTCATGAAGCATCCAGGGAATTTCAGGACACATTGGCTTGGGTCATATTAGGTTTCCTATGTTATAGAAGGAGGAGTTGCACAGTTGAAGACTCTAAATGGAGAATGGAAGGAAGGTTTAGTAAATGGGAGCTAGATGAAATTGTATTATGACAACCAGCTGCCTCGCAGCTCTCAGTAAAAACAAAGGAAGAAGGGTCTAGGTACCAGGTGCAGTTGAAACTGGGTACCAAACACAGAAAATACAGTCTTCACACAATAGGGAAGGACAAAAAAGAAAGCACAGGCTACTCTGCGTAGTCTGTAGTCGAAGTGTTGTCGAAGGTTCAACCCTGCAGTGACTCGGGACGAGTCACAGGTGAGTGTTAAGGGACTGTTGGCCATTGGTTATGGAAGCAAGAGGAGATTAAGGGAGAAGAGCGAAGTATAAACTGCGCAGAAGGCACATTAACTGAGAATGGGTCAAAGTGGTCAAAGAAGCAGAAAAGAAGGAGCAAAGTAAGAGAAAAGCTATCTGTTGGAAGAGAATATCGAGGAAGGCAGATCAACAAAGAATATGGATTGTGGACAACTCAACAAGCGGAAAAATCCACAATCGGATGCTTTGGAGCACCTCGCGAAAAAGAAGGAAGAACAGGCTAGTGAAGCCCTTAAAGCATGGGTTGCATGGGACCTAGGGTTTTGACACCTAGGGTTTTGGATCTAGGGTTTTTACACCTAGACTTTTTCTATGTAATGTATAAATAAAGGTCTAGAATACCTAGGAGGGTTGGTTCGAAGTTGGATTATGTTGTTGATGTTGATTGATTAGTGTTGTTGTGTGAGAGAAGTATTGTGTTGTGAGAGCATTCTTGTATTGTAAGATCTTCAGCTAGGTGCGAAGATCAACCCTGTAGTTGGGTACGCCGGGAGGGGAGAGAAGAACAGAAAGAGAGAGAGATCTTCAAGCTAAGTGCGCAGATAGAACTGTATGTTTTCATCTAATATATCAAGAAACACAGTTATGTGGACATAGCCCTAGGGAGAGAGTGAACCACGTATATCTGGTTGTTTAGTGTGATTGATTTTGTGTTATTTGTTATATGTTATATTGTTATTGCATTATTGCATTATTGTGTTAGATCAGAGATATCTCTTGCGTAGTAGGCTTAAGGGAGATAAAGAATACTACATTGTTGTGTGTTGTTGCCCTGGATCCACTTTGCATTTCCTCTGGTTGTAGACACCTGTGTCCTGCAACCCCCTATTGAAATGGGTATTGACACTAAGAGGGGGGGGTGAATCAGTTTCCCAAAACTTTGGACAATTTTCCATTTTTCACAAATTAACTGAACAAAAAATATTTATTTCATTTTCTAAATCAATATATATAAAAGAATAAATATTTTATTTATTAAATAACTTAAATGAATGCATAAGATCAATCTTTGAATATCATCTTCATACAATTATGAGAGACCCATCTCTCGGTTACAATACCCAGCTTGTAGTTCTCATATCCAACTGAGAAATGAAGAATCCAACCCTCATAACAAGTCCCAGCTTGTTGATCTCAGATCCAACTGAGATGTGAGGAATCCAATCCTCATACAAGACCCATCTTGTAAACAAACACCAAACTGATAGAATGAATTTTCATTCAATCCATTATATATAAATATATATACTTCAACAAATTCAAGTACACTTCTTCTCACCATTCATTCTTGTTTATATAGTCTTCCAACAGGTGTGAATTTGAATCATTGTGTGTTTTCATATTTGAACCATTATACCTTTTCATTTAAAATGATAATATTAATCTTAAATAATTAATATCATTTTTCCTTTTTTATTCTTTATTCATTTTTTCATGATTTAACTCTCTGTTAATCATGACTGTGTATTGGTTTGTTTGTTGTCATGAGTTGATCACAGACATGGATAGACTCATTAGATCGTACTCATGTTTTTGTTGCATTCTCGGTTCATCAACAGACCATATTTGATCATTTTATTGATTCTCTGTATTGTTCTGGTGCAACTCTCTGTCGAATGGAATCTGTATGACGCGCTCCCATATGACCAATGGTGAATTCCAGACGTTAGGCCAAACGAGCGCTTGATCGCTTATCATAATCAATGGTCACGATTTAATCTTCTGATGAGATGGATGATTGTCGGGACTTCAGGACTTTCAACCTATCAAATCTTCTTAATAAGGTTTCTTCGAACAGATTGGATGACTCATGTCCACTTCGAGACTTCAACATTCGAGACATTGGGACTTAGAGAATTTGTTGGTGGTGAAACTTTCGAAGTAAAACTCCCAGAGTGACATAACTTTCTTACGTCACTTGATGACGTGGCACAAGTCGAGTAGCTTCAACGTGTCACTCAGATTCGTGATTTACACGTACCTGAAATGTCGATTTCAACTTAACACTCGTCATTATCTGACTGTGCCACGTGTCCTTTTTGACATGTTCTGCTGATGTGGTCTGCCACATGTCATTTCTGACTGGGTCTGCCACATGTCCTTACTGAAGTGGTCTGCTGACGTAGATCTCCCTGATCTAATGGTCAGAATAGTATCTGAAATGTATCTCAGATCGACGACTGAGAGTTACTTCGGATTTTCGACTTTCGGGACTTCGGATAATTCGATCTCTCGACTTCACAATACTTTTGAAGTGTAACTTCCTCACAAATTTTAACCCGAAACGAGTGTTGTTCGTTGATCATTTTTTTATATCGACGGCTTGATCTATCGGTGATACTATTTTTCCTTGGATTAAATCCAACAACTCTTCTTCTATCTTATTCTGTCCTTCCACTTTAGAATGATCCAACGATTGACAAAATTCGGATAATTCAGATCTCAAATCTTTCAACCTATCTTGTATTTCCACTTTAAAGTGATCCAATGGATGAGAAGACTCTTTTATTAGGATTTGTCATTGACTTGAATGAATTATTCAAATATTGACTTTTTTTATTCTTGCAGTTTTGGGATTTGTTCCCAAACCTATCACAGTTCTAACATCTCATTGTATGACAAAATTTTGTTGTGTGCCCAACAAAATTACATCTCCAACATCTGATTGAGTTTTTGGATTTTCTTGTATATCCTTCCTCTAGTTTCTTGCAGTCCATTGCTTTATGGCCAAAGCTATGAAAAAAAATGCAATAGCCATTGAAGGTGTTTCCATTCTTGATTTTATTTTGTCTTGAAAGATCTGTCATTTAATTTTCTTCATCCTTTTTACTTCTATAGTTGTCTTCCTTAACAAATTTCATGACTTTTAATTGCTTTGTACTTGCACCTTTTCCTTTTAAGAAGGATGACCCTTTCTCATGTTTGTAAATCGTGCTCCATTTGTTATTGTCTTCTTTCTTATTGTATCCAAGACCAGTTTTTTCATCAACTGATCTTTGGCTCTTCCAAATCTTATCTAAGATAGCTGAGCTATTATGGAAATTGACAATCTTATTTGTCTTTTCATTCATTTGTTTGAGATTGAATATTTCTAACTTTAATATTTGACATAATTCTTCCTTTTTAGTCAACTGGATCTTAAGGGATTCTTCCACTTCTTTAGCATGTTCAAGATGAGTCTTTAGATTGATGACTATTTCTTCTATCTCATCCAAGATTTATTTGCATTTAATAGTTTTGTCATGTGTCTTCAATTCTTCCATATCTTTTGTTAGATCAAAAACTTTAGTTTTCATTTTTTTGATTTCTTCCTCGTATTCTAGTTGATTCCTTTTGAGTTTGATGGCTTCCAATTCAAACATTTTGCATGATTCTTCCTTTTTAGTTATTTGGATCTTCTGAGCTTCTTCATTTTTCTTAGCTTCTTCAATTTGAGTCATTAGATCTGCATTAGTGCTTTCATTTATATTTTTGAAATTGATGATTTCCAATTCCAACATGTGGTAAGAATTTTATTTCCTTGTTAACTGGATCTTTAGGTCTTCTTCACTTTCTTTAATTTCCTCAAGTTGAGTGTTTAGACTGCTAACTAATTATTCTGATTCTTTTAGTGCTTCTTTTCTTTTACTGCCATGTGTCTTTAATTCTTCCATCTCTTCTGTTAGATTAGTAACTTCGGTTTTCAATCTTTTGATCTCCTTTTCTTTATCTTCTAGCTGAACTCTCTGTTCAAACTTTTCATAGTTAGATTGATCTAACTATTGAAGTAACAACATATCCTTTTTTTGGAGTTTCTCCAACTCTTCTAGAGTGCACATAGTTTTGGACTCAATATGATCAAGAATATCTTTAGTAACTTCAATATATAGACCATTTCCTGGTTCCATACTAATCACTTCAAATGTAGTTATAACATCTGTATTAAAATCTAATATTTTTTCTTTAGTGAATACTGAGGTATTCCTCAATTCCTTGATGAGGTTATCTTCCTCATTGTTGACTGAGATCAAGTAATGCATTTCATTCTGATTATAAATCCTTTTCTTTGTATTATGTTCTTCAAATTGATTGCAATTTTTCTTTTCTTTATCTTCTTCCTTATCTTGATACGAATTCTCTTCTTCTGAGTTTTGTTCATTATTATGATAAGAATCCTCTTCATTAGATTCTTGTTCCTCATACTGACAGGAATCCTTTTTATCTGAGTCTTGTTCCTTGCTTTGATAGGATTTCTATTCTTCTTTTATTTCATTCTGATAACAATTTTCTAGTTGGAGCCATAATTCTTTAGCAGATTTGTAGTGTCTCATCTTTTCTTTGACTTGGTATGACAATCCATCCTGGATTGCTTTTAAGGCTACTGAATTGTTTCTCCTTGCCTCCTTTGCATCATTTTTTTTGCTCTTTGTAGTAGTTAAGTGGCAGGGCTTACTTACTATTGAATCCCAAACTCCAGGTCCTCTTGACTTCATATATCTTTTCATATTTTCCCTCCATGATGAATAAGTTGTTCCATCAAATAAGGGAGCTGCATTTGTGGAGATAGCAATTTTTCCAGCCATTTTTTTTAATCTACCTTCAGTGTTTTAAACTATGCTGAAGGAACCTGCTCTGATACCAATTTTTAAAATGGGTACTTGACACTGAGAGGGGGGGGTGAATCAGTGTCACAAAATTTTGGACAATTTTCCACTTTTCACAAATTAACTGAACAAAAAATATTTATTTCATTTTCTCAATCAATATATATAAAAGAATAAATATTGTATTTATTAAATAACTTGAATGAATACATAATATCAATCTTTGAATATCATCTTCATACAATTATGAGAGACCTAGCTCTATGTTACAAGACCTAGCTTGTATTTCTCAGATCCAACTAAAAAATGAAGAATCCAACACTTGTAACAAGCCCCAGTTTGTTGATCTCATATCCAACTGAGATGTGAGGAATCCAATCCTCATACAAGACCCAGCTTGTAAACAGGCACCAACCTAATAGAATGGATATTCATTCAATCCATTATATATAAATATATATACTTCAACAAATTCAACTACACTTCTTCTCACCATTCCTTCTTGTTTATATAGTCTTCCAACTGGTGTGAATTTGAATCATTGTGTCTTTTGACATTTGAACCATTGTGCCTTTTCATTTAAAATGATGATATTAATCTTTAATTAATATCATTTTTCCTTTTTATTCTTTATTCATGTTTTCATGATTTAACTCTCTATTAATCATGACTGTGTATCGGTTCGTTTGTTGTCATGAGTTCATCACAGACATGGATCAACTCATTAGATCGTACTCATGTTTCTGTTGCATTCTCGGTTCATCAGCAGACCATATTCAATCATTTTATCGATTCTCTGTATTGTTCTGGTACAACTCTCTATCGAATGAAATCTATATGAGGCGCTCCCATATGACCAATGGTGGTATCCAAACGTTAGGGAAAATGAACGCTTGAGTGATTATCAGAATCAATGGTCATGATATAATCATCTGATGAGATGGAAGACTGTCAGGACTTTGGGACTTTCAACATGTCAAATATTATGAATAAGGTTTCATCGAACAGATCGGACGACTCATGTCCACTTCGAGACTTCAGGACTTAAGGCATTTGTTGGTGGTGAAACTCATGAAGTAAAAATCCCAGAGTGACATAACTTTCTTACGTCACTTGCGGACATGGCACAAGCTGAGTAGCTGCCACGTGTCATTCAGATTCGTGATTTACACGTACCTGAAATGTTGATTTCAACTTGAAACTTGTCATTATCTAATTGTTCCACGTGTCCTTGCTGACGTGGTTTGCCACGTGTCCTTACCGACCGGGCCTGCCACATGTCCTTACTAATGTGGTCTGCTGACATAGATATCCCTGATCTAACGGTCAAAATAGTATATGAAATGTATCTCAGATCGACGATTGAGAGTTACTTCAGATTTTTGACTTTCGAGACTTCGGATAATTCGATCTATCGACTTAACCCAAAATGAATGTTGTTCATTGATCATTGTTTTAGATAGACGGCTTGATCTATAAGTGATACTTCTTTTCCTTGGATTAAATCCAGCGACTCTTCTTCTAGCTTATCCTATCCTTCCACTTTAGAATGATCCAACGGCTAACGAAAAATTTGGATAATTGAGATTTCAAATCTTTCAACTTATCCTGTATTTCCACTTTAAAGTGATCCAATGGATGAGAAGACTCTTGAAGCAGATCAACAATCAAGGATGATTTTGGATTCTTCAACTAGCATGAATTTTAAGACTATCATCGAGTTCTGCAATGGAAATAATTCATTGGTAGTGGAACTGATTCCAACCTTAGATCTATTGTCGAGTGACAATCGACGGTCGATGTGAATTGCGGAACCAAAAATTGTGGGTGGTTTAATTTGTTACCCAAGCTCCGCAATATGAAGTTGTGCAATTGTTGGTGAGTTAACCATAATCATCGATCTTTGACCCTATAAGACCTGACGGTTCTAACTAATTGCGGGATTGGAAATATCACGTTGTTTAACTCTCCTTTCACTCTTTGCAATCTATCCATGCCGTTGATCTGGCATTTTCATATACGATGGTTACGACTTAATCTGATTTAATCTAATCATTTGTTGGATCAACCACAGTCGTCGATATTTGAGTTTATGAGATCTGATGATCTAGACTAATTGCGGTATTGGAACTAGCGAGTCATTTAATTCTCCTTTTGCTCTCTACAATTCATCCCTGTCGTTGATCTGGCGTGCATATCCGATGGTTACAACTTGATCTGATCATTGACCAATCCTCCAATGGTCCTTAAGCCTACAGTCACTCATATGACCGACGTCCATTACATGAGATGATCAACATCGTCAATTTCTTGATCGGAATGTTGCTAAGTCTTCTCACCTTTTCCTGTGCATCGATCGAGTTCTCAGTCTTTCCATCGATCCTGACGACATTTATATAATGCGCTCTTCCTTATGAGCTTTGATATTTGGCATATTGTCATATTGTTTGACATTCTCATCCTTTTCATACTTTCAATGTGCTTTTCCTTTTGAGCTTTGATCTCTGCATACTATTTGACATTCTCTGCTAACTGATATACTGTTGATGTCAATGACAATTTCATCTATGATAAATCAACAATGACAATTCATCATAACAACTTATCATCACATCATAATGACATCAACTATTGACATCAATGACAAGATATCAATGAAACTATGTCCAACACCCCCCTATTGCTACTTCGAGTGAGACTGCATCTGCTTCACAGGTGTTGCCGAAAGGGCCAGTAGTTAGGGCTTGTTGGTGCGTTGATAGAGTTGAACCTTGGGTTTTCCCTTGTGCCAACACACATCTATTAAATTCAATCATGGTGTTGGGGATCGAGTGTAACCGGATACAAAATGTTAGGTCGATTGTGAGTAAGATAAATGAGACTTTCAACTAGTTGTCGATAGAGAGGCATCGATTGTGAGATTTTGACAAGTTTTTCTCATCTTAACTCCATATTGAAAAGGAGTAGCACATGGATTAAAATATTCCATCTTAAAAGGTGTCAATAAATTCATGACATATTTAGATTGAGAAATTAAAAAACCATTAAATAGTGGTACTACTTGAAGAGCCAAAAGACAATGCAGAGTACCAAGATCTATCATGTCAAAGGAGTCAACAAGTTGTTTCTTCAATCTAAGAATGATATCAATGTTATTACCATTTATGACAAGGTCATCAACATATACAACAATAATCTAAGTGTTTCCATGAGTATGGGATACATATAAATTGTGATCATATTGATGATGTTGGAAACCAAGTCAAAAAAAGAAATTGTTGATTATAGCATACCAAGTTTTGGGAGCTTGCTTCAAACCATAAAGATATTTATGAAGTCAACAAACCAAGTTAGAATCTATCATAAAAAACATGAGGTTGTCCCCTGAAAATTCCTTTAGACATGTTTCCATGAAGAGAATTTTGGATTGTAGTTCAATATTGAGAGGGGGGGTGAATCATTATTGATAAATTTTAACAATCTTAAACAATTATTTATTAACTATTAATGATCAACAAGAGATTTCAGTAAGTAACATCAATAAATATAAATTTTAAATTAAAAATTACAAGTTTTATATAAATATTGATTTAGAGCACCAACTCTAGGAGACAACAGTCCCCCTGTTTTAGGTCACCAACCCTGAGAAGAAAAAACTCCCTTACTTTAGGGAACCAACCCTAGGAAGCATCAACTCCCTAGTTTTAGGGATCCAACCCTAGGAAGAACCAACTCCCTTGTTTTAGGGAACCAACCCTCGGAAGTGTTGGAGAAATTTCTATTTTCGACACACTAGTTCAATGGGAGTTAACTAACTATTTCTATTTTAGACTTTCTATTTTTACCATCACTATTATGCATGCATGCATTCCTAAGGAAAGCTAACTGCTTGATTTCTTTTCTTAATTCTGGAATGTTTTTCCCTATATATGAGTGTATTCCACTCATTCATTGTATCATATTGATCATGATCTATGTATCAGTCATCAAGTCATTGGAGTAGTGTGAATATATTTTCTCATTCTTCCATATTGAATATCTCTTCTTTTCTTGATAAGCTTTGTTTGTACTTTCTTTAGATAGATCTCCTATGCAGGTTTCCATGAAATATTGACATGGTATCAAAGCTATGTTGCTTGGAGCAAGCCAGACAAGCCAAAGAATAAGGAAAATCGGGGTTTCGGCGAGCTGAATTTGTGGTTGTACCTTTCAACATTTATTCCTCCAAAAATATTACATTTTGGAGGAAACTACCCTATTAGAAAGTAAATCGACCCATTTTGGAAGTGGGTTTTCAATCATTTGGTGAGATTCCTCATCGTTTTCTCAGAAAGTAAGCCGCAAGATAGCCTCCTGAAACTGATATGAATCTGTGGTCGTACCTTTCTACAGTTATTGCTCCCAAAAATATTAAGTTTTTGAGGAAACGGCCTAAATGAGAAGTAAATCATCCCATTTTGGAAGTGGGTTTTCAACCGTTTGACGATATTTCTCACGGTTTTCTCATAAATTAAGCCGCGAGATCATCTCTTGAAACTGATACGAATTTTCACTTAAAGTGTCATTTCTATCATGATTTCTTAATTTTTCACTTGCAGAATGAGAGTAAATTTTTAGGGGTTATTAGAAATAGTGGGAGAGATGGATATGACAACTATTATACTGTCAAATTTGGTGGTAATCCTCACACCATACAATTATTTTGATTGGAATCCCAAGGTGACATTCCAACTCAAAAGAAAAGGACTATATAATTTAATGATGGCGACAGAAACAGAACCTACATCAGCGATTGAGAAGATGAGATGGGTGACCCGTAAGGATGAGGCCACAGGACTACTTCTTGAGTTAATCTCCACTGATTTGTGGTTTCATGTTGCCGCATGCAATACTCCAAATGAGATATGGACCACCCTGGAAGGACTCTTTGGAAAGCAGGATGAGATGCGAGATCATATGCTTGAGGTAGAGTTGAATACCTTAGACCCTAAAAGTTTTGATAATATACAAGATTTTTTTACTAAATTTAAAGCTTTGTTATTGAGCTTGGGTGAATGTGGTATTGATAAGTCTACACAAGAGAAACAACTTATTCTAACAATCTTGGCCAAGCTAGGACCAAAATACGTTGTATATGTCTCCAATTTCCATTCTGGCAGATGTATTTTTGGAACAAATTAGAAAATGCCTACGTTGGCTCAGTTCATTGAGTCTCTTACACAAGAAAAGACAAAACTCATACAAATGGGCCTCATGAAATATCCCAAATCACATGCACTCACCATGCATGATGGAAAAGGGTCATCCAAACAAAATGGGAAGGAGGGATATTCCAAACCCTTCAACAATTCTTCAGGTTCCAGAGACTCTTCAGATTCCAAGAAGAAGAAGAAGGGAAAGCATTGCATTTACTGCAATAAACTGAATCATGAAGAATCTGCATGCATGAAGAAACAGATCGATCTTATGGCATAGGCACTTCAACATAACAACCTTGGAAACTTCATTCCAGAGGGAGTCAAGAAGAAGAATGAAGAAAGGTAATCATCATGCTCTGGTTGCAATTAATTCCTCATCTGATTCATGGATTATAGATTCCAGTGCATCCCATCATATGGCAGTGAAAGAGGAAGTTTTATCTTCCTTGATTCCATGCTCAAAACCCCCTATTCTTATGGTGGATGATACTATAGTAGAAGTAGCAGGAGAAGGGATAGTGGAACTCCACAATGGCAGTTTTGAGAATGTTTTACATGTTCCAAAGCTTTCTATGAATCTGCTCTTAGTTTATCAAAACACTCAGAAAGGTAAAAAGGTTGAATTTACATAAGATTCAATTTTAGTAATTGACATGCATGACAATTCTATCATTGAAATTGGCGAGGTGGATCAAAATTCAAGGTTGTATAAATTCACTAAGTTTTCTGACGATGAATCCTCTATTCTACTTACACATAAGGAGAGTACTTTGCATGCACCTCTAGTGTAACATGCATATACTCCTGTTCTTCCATCAGTTTTAGACATCGGAGATGATTCCATACACTCAGATTATGTACATGGAAATAAGCAGGTAGTACAGCCAGATAAGAAGCCAACGTCGAAGCTTCAACAAATGCCCAAACCAACGACACTTCAGGAAGAAGGAAACCTTGCAGGGAATCCATTTGATTCGAGGATGACTCAATCTTAGCATGAGGATCCTTCTCATGTACTTTCAACTTCAGAACCTGTGATGCCCATGCATTGCTATATGGTTCAATCTACTAATCCACAGACCTACAATAGGGTTGTGGGAAATCCATTATGGCAAGCATCCATGCAGAAGGAGTATGACTCATTCTTAAAGAATCAAACTTCGCATCTAGTTCCACTTCCACTAGAAAGGAATATTTCCAGGTGCATGTGAGTCCACAGGATCAAGAGGTACAAGGCCCGACAGGTTTCCAAAGGACTTCATCAGATCTGTAAAGATTTCTACATCTTCACAAAGAATTTAAGTGAGCAGAATTTTCAGACTTTGTGGGATCGTTTTGCAGTGAAGAACATAGTTGCCTAGCAGATGTCATTTTCTTCTTTTGATACATTATCTTTTGAGGGAGGGTTTTGTTCCCACATGGTTTTCCCCCCTTCCTCGTTTTTATTCATTTTTCATTAGTTGCATTGTACATGGTACCTAAAATGGCCTAGTAGTCGGGACTCATTTTTTACTCCATAGTGATGTTCCGGGGGTGTGTTGGAGAAATTTCTATTTTCGACACACTAGTTCAATGGGAGTGAACTAACTAGTTCTATTTTAGACTTTCTATTTTTACCATCACTATTATGCATGCATGCATTCCTAAGGAAAGCTAACTGCTTGATTACTTTTCTTAATTATGGAATGTTTTTCCCTATATATGAGTGTATTCCACTCATTCATTGTATCATATTGATCATGATCTATGTATCAATCATCAACTCATTGGAGTAGTGTGAATATATTTTCTCATTCTTCCATATTAAATCTCTCTTCCTTTCTTGATAAGCTTTGTTTGTACTTTCTTTAGCTAGATCTCCTTTGCACGTTTCCATGAAACACTGACAGGAAGCACCAACTTCCTGTTTTTACATTTTAATTAGCAAAGGATATTAATCTTTCCTTGCTCCTCCCTTCCACCCTCACTTCAAAAGTATATTTGTCTTTCTTCCTTGGAATCTGCACTTGCTTCTGATCTTCAGATGTAGACCATAGAGACACTTTTCTTTCACCATACCTTTTTGGTTATATAGTATTCAAATAGGTATGAAATTGAACCATTGTTTCTTTTTAATAATGAACCATTGCACCTCTTCATTTAATTAACACGAATGGTAATTTTTTGTTTATTAATTGATTTTCGAACACCAAATTAGATAGTGATTTTAGTACAAAGATTCTCGAGCTATGAAAACGAATTTTAAAATTATATGGCATGGGTTTTGTGAAGCACATGCCCAATTAGTGGACACATGACAAATTTTCCAAGAAAATGCACTAGGTGGACGGTATGTGTGGTTCTTTGAAGGAAACTTGCTCATATTTATTATTGCAACCACCTTCTAAACTTTCCAAATGAAGCATCCACTTTAGAAACAGATATTTTGTCACAGATCCACATGATCGATAGCGATGACTGAGAGCTATGTCCTTGGTGCTCATCCTTTTAAGCACCTATTATTCATGTGCTTACTCCATGTAACCCAACGCTGTGACCACAAGATAAAAATAATGCTTAATCTTCAAGTTCCTTACACATTGGGTCTTCATTTCCAATGTGATCATAACCTCTGACCAGGGGCTAGAAACAAGTCCTCCAGAGTCCAGACTTCGAACTTCAAGTTATTCTCCCTTTACAATATTTCAACTCTCTCATAGTTTGACCTACTGAAGTGGTCATAAAGTAATGTTGACTACTTATTTTCGGTTGACAACTCCCCCTTACACTATCCTTCCATTGGCTTAATCCAATGGCTATGAATTAATCCAGTGTTGAGATGGATGATATTTATTTATTTCGGAGCTTTGGTACTCTAGGAATCTGAGTATTTCTAGCTTACCATGTTGTTATCACTAAAAAATCATCCGCAACATTGTACACAATGGTTGAAGAAAGACATCAATGCCAGCGACAATTAGTCCACCTACAACACCAAAATCCATCAAAAGGAAAAAAACTATATACTTGGGTCAAAAATCAAAGTGCGCAAAATCATAGTGTGTATAATGCGTTGGCTAACACAGGCCTCAACGCGCACTGTGTGAAATATGCATGACTATCTACGAGAAAAGTCACGCACTTGTATGAATGGTGCATTTATGGATCTTTTCGGCCCCTCAACCACTTCTAGTCCGACCCCCAACACTTGTTGACACTCATATCTTAGCGAAATCTAGCTTAGAGGATGGTCAAGGGATAGGAAGTGCCCTAAAAGTCCCCTTGTTCACACTATGAACCAATTATATATTTCCATGAATGGATGTCATAAATATGTACCATGGGTGTGCTAAGAAAATAAGAACTTCAAGGTATTGTTATGCTACAAGAATTCTTCTTTGAGAATCCTTTTTTCTCTTTGAATCATTCAAGCACCATTACAATAGGCCATTCCACTCACCTCTTGATGGAATTGGCATTGTATTTCTTCACCATTATCATTTCTTCCATTGTATGAAGAGAAGAGGTCTCTATTAGGGAACTCAAGAGCCCTCCCAAGGAGGAAGAGGGGACTCATAAGTCTCTCCCTTTCTCTACGGTGTTTAGCCTATCAATATATTGATCCACTGGTAGCTATATGTTGGTCATTTTTTTATTTTCATGGTTCTAATTCTTCAAGCTTCTCTAACATTTATTTCGTAGTTGTTTTTAGTTGTATTTTTTTTTTTTCATGTGTATTTGGTTATATAGTCAACTCACAAAATTCTATATTGTTTAGCTGAGTTAACTAAGAATGCAAGTGTTGTGTTTTTTCTCACCCAAGTGACAAAAACAACACAATAGATTGGTGACCATACTGGGTATATCCTCTATTACTTAGTGGATTTCAATAAGCCCTTTTCTTCTTGGCGTTGTGTCTCCCTTCATGTCGACATCAACACAGTTTCCATAAGGGAGGCAGTGTCTTGACTCTCATTTCCTTTTCAATGAGGAGTCTCAGACGGCACAAAGAGAATCATCATTTTTTTCTGATTTTGTTGACCCCCATAACATTCAACTTCAGTAAACCCTCATGTTACGGTGCGTCTTACTATGCGACTATTGCAGTTGTTTCATACCAGACAAATACCTATGATTTTGTTAGGCCATAAATGCCTACGAGTCATCGAAAATTCTTACAGTCATCCTTGACTCACTTCAGAGCTTGTTCACCATTTAGAACTGTCATATGTCTCTATCAAATTCCCTCGAGGGCGTTGCAGTTATCTATATCAGCATCCATCATCAGTTACAATCCAACATTTTGGTTTCATGACACGAGCATGGGGCATGTCTACCTCGTTTGTACATAGATTTTATTTTCCTAGAGAAAGGTTTGAGTCCCATTGTTTTCCCTCTCCCTCCAACGGATCATTCTTGAAGTTCCTCTCTTCACTCTTCCTTACAATGGAACTCTCAGCAAAAGAAACATTGATGTATTTCGGCTTTACATATTCTCCTAACCTCACACATTAGGGGGCATCTGTTATCACTAAAAAATTGTCTGCAACATTTCACACAATGTTTGAATAAATACATCAATGCCAACAGCAATTAATCCACCTACAACACCAAAATCCATCAAAAGGCAAAACAATGTATTCTTGGGTCAAAAATCAAAGTGCACAAATTCACCAAAGGAAGTGCGTGCACAGTGCGCATAATGTGAAAGATAACACGGGCCTCAGCATGCACTGTGTGCAAGATGCACGACTGTCTATGAAAAAAGCCACACAGTTCTATGAACGACACATTTATGGATCTTGTCATCCCCTCAACTACTTCTAGTCCAAACCCCAACATGATTTGACACTCATATCTGAGCGAAATCCAGCTTGGAGGTTGGTCAAAGGATAGGAAGTTCCCTAAAATGCCCCTTGTTCACACTATGAACCAATTATATATTTCCATGAATGGATGTTATAAATATGTGCCATGGGTGTGCTAAGAAAATAAGAACTTCAAGGTATTGTTATGCTGCAAGAATTATTCTTTGAGAATCATCTTTTCTCTTTGAATCATTCAAGCACCATTGCAATAGGCCATCCCACTCACCTCTTGAGGGAATTGGCATTGTATTTCTTCACCATTATCATTTCTTCCATTGTATAAAGAGAATAGATCTCTATTAGGGAACTCAAGAGACATCCCAAGGAGGAAAAGGGGACTCATAAGTCCTTGCCTTTCTCTACGGTATTTAGCCTATCAATATATTGATCCATTGGTAGCTATATGTTGGTCATTTTTTTATTTTCATGGTTCTAGTTCTTCAAGCTTCTCTAACATTTATTTTGTAGTTGTTTTTAGTTGTATTTCTTTGTTTTCATGTGTATTTGGTTATCTAATCAACTCACAAACATTTTTCTTATTTATCTAGATTAACTAAGCATGAAAGTGTTGTGTTTTTGCTCACCCAAGTGAAAAAAACAACACAACATATTGGTGACCATACTGGGGATATCATCTATTACTCAGTGTATTTCTAGAATCCCTTTGCTTCTTGGCATCGCATCTCCCTTCATGTCAACATCAACACAGTTTCCAGAAGGGCGGTAATATCTTGACTCTTGTTACCTTTTCAATGAGTCTCGGACGACACAAAAAGAATCACCATTGCTTTCTGATTTCGTTGACCCCCATAACATTCAACTTCAGTAAACTCTCATGTTATGGTGGGTCTTACTATGCGACTATTGCAGTTATTTCATACCAACCAAAGACCTATGATTTTGTTAGGTCATCAATGCTTACGAGTCATCGACAATTCTTATAGTCATCCTCGACTCACTTTAGATCTTGTTCACCATTCAAAACTATCATATGTTGTTATCAAACACCCCTGAGGGTGCTGCAGTTATCTACATCAACATCCATCTTCAGTTACAGTCCCACATTTTGGTTTCATGACACGACCATGGGGCATGCCCACCTCGTTTGTACACAGATTTTATTTTTCCTAGAGAAAGGTTTGGGTCCCACCATTTTCCCTCTCCCTCCAGCGAATCGCTCTTCCAGTTCCTCTCTTCACTCTTCCTTACAATGGCACTCTCAGCAAAAGAAACATTGATGTATTTCGGCTATACGTATGCTCCTAACCTCACACATCAGGGGGCATCTATTATCACTGAAAAATCATCCACAACATTGCACATAATGGTTGAAGAACGACATCAATGCCAGCAACAATTAGTCCACCTACAACACTAAAATCCATCAAAAGGAAAAAAACTATATATTTGGGTCAAAAATCAAAGTGCGCAAATTCACCAAAAGAAGTGCGCGCACAATGTGCATAATGTGCATGCTAACAAAGGCCTCAATGTACACTGTGCGCAAGATGCGCGACTATCTATGAGAAAATCCACGCACTTCTATGAATGACGCATTTATGGATCTTGTCGGCCCCTCAACCACTTCTAGTCTGACCCCCAACACGATTTGACACTCATATCTGAGTGAAATCTAGCTTGGAGGTTGGTCAAGGGCTAGGAAGTGCCCTAAAATGCCCCTTGTTCACACTATGAACCTATTATATCTTGCCATGAATGGATGCTATAAATATGTTCTATGGGTGTGCTAAGAAAATAAGAACTTCAAGGTATTGTTATGCTGCAAGAATTATTCTTTGAGAATCCTCTTTTCTCTTTGAATCATTCAAACACCATTGCATTAGGCCATTCCACTCACCTCTTGATGGAATTGGCATTGTATTTCTTCACCATTATCATTTCTTACATTGTATGAAGAGAAG
This sequence comes from Picea engelmannii, assembly GCA_009831015.1. NCBI lineage: Eukaryota > Viridiplantae > Streptophyta > Pinopsida > Pinales > Pinaceae > Picea > Picea engelmannii. The sequence goes on from ML783599.1 coordinate 121,372, forward strand.
ATCTCTCTATTAGGGAACTCAAGATCCCTCCCAAGGAGGAAGAGGGGACTCATAAGTCCCTGCATTTCTATACGATGTTTATCCTATCGATATATTGATCCATTGGTAGCTATATGTTGGTCATTTTTTTATTTTAATGGTTCTAGTTCTTCAAGCTTCTCTAACATTTTTTTCTTAGTTGTTTTTAGTTGTATTTCTTTGTTTTCATGTGTATTTGGTTATATAATCAACTCACAAACTTATGTCTTGTTTAGATGGCTTAACTAAGCATGCAAGTGTTGTGTTTTTGCTCACCCATGTGACAAAAACAATACAACACCTATCCTTCCACTATACTTGATCGAACGGTCGAGAATTCACTTGAAGTTCCTCCTTGATCTGATGGTTGGCGGGATTTTGTGGATTTGACACTTCGGGACTCCGAGAATTTTTTTGTTACCCTATCCTTTCACTATACTCGATCGAACGGTCGAGAATTCACCCAAATTTCTTCCTTGATACAACGGTTGGTGGGATTTCGGAGCTTTCGCGACTTTGCGATTTCATGCCTCTACCTTGTCTCAAATAATCATTGAAGTGGTGAAGTTTTGGAGTCCCGAAGCTTTCTCTATCCTGCTTGGCTTCAATCAACACCTGGCGATCAAGCAGTTCGATCTGATGGCTTTGATTATACCCGAAATCTAGATCTAACGGTTTTAATCTCTCCCAATCTGACGGTTGGGAATTATCTCTCTCAACTTCTAGCTCTACCTCAATCTAACGATTGATATTGATACCGAAATGGATCTAACCATTGTAATAATCTTGCATGTAATGAGGATATATTCATTTTTTATGAACGAAAACTTTCATTGGTTCTATGGGAATTTCGATCCCTTCTGAGCTTCTTTTGTAGTGTTCCTCCCTTATGAGATTTTTTACTTGTCCTTTGTTTGTTGTAGTTGACACCAATGACAACCAATCTTCAAACAATATCCCCCTTTGGAATTTATGGAAACATAGTAAGAACCCATTATTTTAATCGGGTTTTAATGTTAATCCTTCCCCTTTGACGACAATGACAGAAGGGATATTTCTTCGCTCCCCCTGAGGTGATGTTCCCACTGTCCATGTGCTCCTTTTTTTGATTTTGTAGTTTTTAATGATGTATGGGAATTACTCAAAATTTATGTCTAAGATTTTCAAATGTACTTATTGGTAGAGGTTTTGTGAATATGTCTGCAATTTTCTCTTTAGTATCAATATATTCCACTTTGACTACCTTTTGAGAAACATGATCTCTCAAAAAATGGTATTTAATTGGGATATGCTTGGTTTTAGAATGCATAACAGAATTCTTATAGATATTGATGGCATTGGTGTTGTCACAGTTAATAGTGATTTGATTATCATATTTCACTTGTACATCTTCTAGGGTCTGTTTCATACAAATTACTTATGTGCAGCAAGATGCAACAACAATGTACTTTGCTTCTATAGTAGATAGTGATATAGATGTATGTTTTTTACTTAACCATGATACCATACATTTTCTCAGGTAGAATGATCATCCACTAATACTTTTTTTTTCATCTACACTACCAACCCATTCTGCATCGGCATATGCAGTCAATGTAAAATATTTTGTTTTTGGAAACCATAAACCAAACTCTAGGGTTCCTTTAAGATATCTAAATATCCTTTTTATTGCCTTCATGTGAGTTTCTTTAAGTTCATATTGAAATCTACCTACTACTCCTAGAACCTGCAAGATATCTGGTCTTGTTGTTGTTTCATATAACATGCTACCAACCATTGATATGTACATGGTTTGGTCTACTCTTGGTGAATCATCATCTAGGCTTAGTTTGCATCTTGTGACCCTGGAAGTGCACATGGGTTTATTGTCTTCCATTTGGAATTTCTTTAGCATTTCTTTGATATATTTATTTTGGTAAATGAATATTCCTTTATCTGTTTGAGTGACTTGTAAACCTAGAAAGAAAGTCAATTCTCCTAGCATAGACATTTCAAACTCTTTCTACAAATTTTTCGTAGCAAACATTTTTCTTAATATAGTAAGATTACTTCCAAATATGATATCATCTACATATACCACCACAAAAATCATATATTGATCCTCAATTTTGATATATAGGTTGATTTCAGTAGTCCCTCTCTTATATCATTGTTTTTGCAAATACTGATCAAGTCTTGAGAACCATGCTCTAGGGGCTTGTTTAAGACAATACAGAGCCTTCTTTAGTTTGCACACATAGTCCTGATTTTATGTTAACATGAATCATTCTGGTTGATCAATATATACTTCTTATTCTAATGTTCCATTGAGGAATGTTGACTTGATATCCATTTGATAAATTTTGAAGTTTCAGAAGCATGCAAATGCCAAGAACATTATGATGGCCTTTATTCTTACTACTGGGGAAAAAGTCTCTTCAAATTCATTACCTTCCACTTGGGCATATCCTTTTCATACTAATATGGTTTTTTTATTTATGATATTTCCATTTTCATTGAGTTTTTTTTTGAATATCCACTTGGTTCCTACCACATTCTTGTCTTTTGGTCTAGGGACAAGTTCCCATGTATGTTTTTTCTCAATTTGATTAGGTTCCTCATTCATTGCTTTTATCCAGTATTTACTCTTGCTGGCTTCTGCAAACTTTTTGGGTTCTATTACTGAAATCATTTCGTGTTCATAATCAAATCTAAGTTTCCTTCTTGTTTCTACTCCTGCTTCTTTATCCCCTATAATTTGATTTTCAGGGTGACTCTTTTGAACTCTTTTTGATGGTGCTTTTGGTAAGGGTTTTTATTCCTCATCCTTCTCTTCATCAGTTTTTGGTTCATTCTCTTTTAGTTCTTCAATATTTTCTCCATCTTGTGATTCACCATCTTCTTCTTCATCACTAGTTCTTCTCCATTCATCAATTTTTTATTCATCTTGAGATTTATTTTTTCTCAATTTTAGATCATCTATTTTTACATTTGCACTTTCCACTATTTTGTGCAATCTTAGATTATAGCACTTGTAAGACTTTTTGTTAGGTGAATATCCCAGAAATATACATTCATCTGATCTAGAGTCAAATTTCTCTAAATTATCTTCATCCCTCTTGATGTAACACTTACTTCCAAAGACTCTGAAATGTTTCACAGATGTTGGTTTTCCAAACCCTAATTCATAAGGTGTTTTCTCATGGTTAACTCTTAGTTGTGCTCGATTAAGTATGTGGACTATTGTATATATTAAATCTCTCCAAAAAAATTCTGGGAGCTTGGATTCATTTAACATAGTTCTTGCAGCCTCTTGAACAATTATGTTTTTCCTCTCAACAACTCCATTCTATTGAGGAGTTTCCTGATAGTCTCTTGATTCCATGATCTGAGAATTGTCTCTTGATTCCATGATATTCACAAAGCTTATTAAATTCTTTAGAGGTAAATTCCCCTCCATTATATGATCTTAAACATTTGATTTTGAGATCTGTTTCATTCTATACATAAGTCTTGAATGCTTTAAGCTTTTCAAATGCCTCAGATTTTTCTTTGAGAAAATATATCAAGATCATCCTCGTGTAATCATCAATGATCAACATGAAGTAGTGTTCCCCTTGTATGCTTCTATTCCTAGAGGGCCCACAGAGATAAATGTGAACAATCTCCAAGGGTTTTTATGTAGAATGCTCTTTTGTCTTGAATCTGACTCTTGTATGCTTCCCTAATTGACAATGTTTGCAAATAGGACCTGAGGGCTTGATGATTTTTGGCATGTATTTTACAACTCCCTTTTTACTAGATTTGATCAGGTTATCAAAGCTCAAGTGTCCCATCCTTTTGTGCCATAGCCAGATTTCATCTATTTTACTCATATGGTATTCTTCTTCATCCTCAATATCTAAGATATACACATTGCTTGAGGTCCTTGGTGCAATAAAAACTAATTTTCCTGATCCTTCTTCTCTTATTTCAAATTTTTGGGAGTCAAAAATGAGTATATGTCCTTGATCATAGGTTTTGATTACACTAAGTAGGTTAGGTTTTAAATTTTCTACTAGTAGCACATTTTCGGATTTATTTTTCTTATTTCCCAAAGAAAATGTGCCTTTTCCTAGTATTTTGGTAGATACATTATCTCCAAAAGTAACTTTACCTTTATCCTTCTTTGTCAGAGTGAGAAATTTGTTTTTTATCTCATGTCATATGTTTTGAGCATCCACTATCAATATACCATTGGCAATTTTTGTTCTTTGAACTCAACGCCACTTTACATTCTGTTACTTTTTCTTCTATATGTTTTTCTTTCCATATCTTCTTATCTTATTTGTTAGAGTTGCTTGTCTTCGAGGATTGCATTGGTAATCTACATTCACTAGTTTTATGGCCACAGTTGTTTCACTTGTGGCATTCAACATTGTACTCTTGTAGAGGAGAGAATGAATTATGATTTATTTTCTCTACATCATTCGTGTTGTTATTATATCTTTGGATATTTCTTGGTTTTTAGTTTCTATAGGCTTTACAATGTACTGCTTTGTGTCCAAATTTGTTGCATGAATAGAAATATCCAAGGAAGATATGTTGATATCTATTAGGAGGAGTCCTTATGATTAATGTATTTCCTTTTCCTTTTGATACCATCTTTTTTATCATTGTATTTCATTTTCCTTTTGGATGAGGTGCTTTCTTATTAAAAACAATATTCAATGGTGCCATCTTCATCTTGTTATCTTCTGTTTTTAAGGGATTTCTAAGAGCATCTGCATAGCTGATTGAATTTTTATCATTTTTCTATGCAGTAAAGGTTGAATTTTGATCATATCCCAATCCTTCTTTATCATTTGGTGATGTTTGGATGTTAAGGATATCATTCAAAATCTTTGAACAATTCTCAAACTTTGACTAGTGATTTCCTCTTTCTAGTTATCCTTTCAGTTGACTAATTTCATCCTCTAGCTTCTTACAAATTTGTGTTTTTTCCTTGAATTGTTCATCCAAGATTTCTTTATTTCTTTTGACTTCTCGAAGMTGAGTTTTCAAGTCAATGATGATTTTCTTTGATTCTTTTGTGGTTTTTGAAACTTCCTTCTCTCTTATTTGTTATGTTTGTTCAAATTCTAGTAGTTGTCCTCTTAACAACTTGTTCTTCCTATTATACTTCCTAAGTTCATCMAAGGCACTGATCAACTTCACTTCAAGATATACTTCTCCTTCAACCTCAGAGTTTTCTTCTTCAATCTCAAAGGTATTTTTTGTGTGATTATTTTGTGTTTCTATACCCATAAATAGGTGCTCATATTCCTCTTCTTCTTCACTTCCTTCAAATGAGTTGTTGTTATCTTTAGTGTAAAAGGTGTTCTTCTTTTTGTAGACCTTCCTTTTGTCTTTGGTTTGACTCTTCTTGTGTTCTTTGAAATTTATTTCATCATCACTTTCTTCTTGTTTTGGATAGATACATTTGGAAGAAAAATGTCCAATATTTCCACAGTTAAATCATATCAGAGGAAACTTTCCCTTTTATCTACCAATTCCTATCTTGAGTTTCGTCATGAAGTTAGCTATCTCTTCATCAGATATTTCTGGTTGATATTCATTAGACACCTACTCATGTTTATTATTTTCTTTTGATGCTTTGAAGGTTGTTTATCCTTTTGTTGAAATTTCTTTCCCTTTTCTCATCTCATACGCTGTGAGGATCCCATGTAGTTCATCCATTATGAGATTATCAAGATCTGGTCTATCTTCAAGAGAAGAAATATTGGGTAATGATATCCAGATCTTTTGGACAATGGGTTGATCTTTGATATTTTCTCCTAATTATCTGATTGAGTTGACCACTTCATCTACTCTCTGAAGATATTATGTTTTGTTCTCTTCTTCTTTCATTTTCAATTTTTCAAATTGTGTTCTACAGATTTGTAGTTTGTCCTTTTTGACCTTGCTATCTCCTTCATATATGACCTTTATTTTATACCATATTTCTTTTGTTGACTTACAATGCATTACTTTCAAAAATATAGGATTAGCTAATCCTCCTAGGATGCCATTGGTTTCTCTTCCATTGTCATTGCAAAGATTCTTTCCAATTGTGTCTGTGGGAGGAGTAGTAGGTGCAATGTACCCATCTTCTATAGATTTCCAAATATCACAACTCAGGGACATTATATATCCTTTCATCCTCACACTCCAAAGTGCATAATCATTCCCTTTGAACAAAGGTTCTCTGGTGGAAGACATTCCTTCTTGTTGATCCATTGGATTATGCAAAATCTACCTTCCAGTTATTAGACTGTGCTGAAGGAACCTGCTCTGATACCAATTGTTGGAATGTAGTTCAATACTGAGAGGGGGGGTGAATCAGTATTAATAAATTTTAACAATCTTAAACAATTATTTATTAACTTTTATTGATCAACAAGAGACATCAATAAGTAACATCAATAAGTATAAAGTTTAAATTACAAATTACAATTTTTATATAAAGGTTGATTTAGAGCACCAACTCTAGGGGACAACAATCCCCCTTTTTTAGGGAACCAACCCTAGGAAGCACCAACTACCTTGCTTTAGGGTACCAACCCTAGGAAGCATCAAATCCCTAGTTTTAGGGCTCCAACCCTAGGAAGAACCAACTCCCTTGTTTTAGGGAACCAACCCTAGGAAGCGAAAACTCCCTATTTTTACACTATAATTAGAAAAGGATACTAATCCTTCCTTGCTCCTCCCTTCCACCATCACTTCGTAAGTATATTTTTCTTTCTTCCTTGGAATCTACACTTGCTTTTGATCTTATGATGTAGACCACATAGACACTTTTCTTTCACCATACCTTTCTAGTTATATAGTATTCCAATAGGTATGAAATTGAGCCATTGTGTCTTTTTAATAATGAACCATTGCACCTCTTCATTTAATTAACACAAATTGTAAGTTTTTATTTATTAATTTATTTTCAAACACCAAATTAGATAGTGATTTTTTGTACGAAGATTCTGGAGCTATGAAAATCAATTTTAAAATTATACGACATGGTTTTTGTGCAGATCATGAAAAATTAGCTGACACACATGCAATTTTCCCAGAAAATGTACGAGGTGGACAGTATGGGAAGTTCTTTGAAGGAAACTTGGTCAAATTTATTGTTGTGTCTGCCTTCTAAACTTTCCAAATGAAGCATCCACTTTAGCATCAGAGATTTGGTTACAAATCCACATGATCGATATCTATGACTGAGATCTATGTCCTTGGTTCTTGTCCTCTTAAGCACCTATTCTTCATGTTCTTACTCCATGTAACCCAACATTCTGAACACAAGATAAAAATGGTGCTTAATATCCAAGTTCCTTACACATTGGCTCTTCATTTCCCATGTGATCATAACTTGTGACTAGGGGCTGGAAACAAGTCCTATGGACTTGGCCTTTAGGCTATTCTCCCTTTACAATATTTAAACTCTCCCGGAGTTTGACCTACTGAAGTGGTCATAAAATAATGTTGACTTCTTATTGTCGGTTGACAACTCCCCCTTATGCTATCCTTCCAATGGCTTAATCCAATGGATATGAATTAATCAAGTGTTGATATGGACGGTATTTATTTATTTCGGAGCTCTAGTACTCCAGGACTCTGGGAATTTGTGGCTTACCCTGTCCTTCTACTATACTCGATCGGACAGTCAAGAATTCACCTGAATTTCCTCGATCCAACGGTTGGCAGGATTTTGGGGCTTCGGCACTACGAGACTCCAAGAATTTTTAGTTTAACCTGTCCTTTCACTATACTTGATCGGACAGTCGAGAATTCACCCAAATTTCTTCCTTTATCCGACGGTTGGCGGGATTTCAGAGCTTTCGTGTTTTCATGCCTCTGCCTTGTCTCCAATAATCGCTGAAATGGCAAAGTTTCGTAGTCTTAAATATTTCTATATCCTTCTTGGATTCGATCAACGGTTGAAGATCGATCAGTTCATTCTGACGACTCTAGTTATACCTGAAATCTAGATTTGACGGTTTAAATCTGTCCCAATGTGACGGTTGGGACTTATCTCTCTATGTTTCTGTCTCTACCTTGATCTAATGGTTGAGCTTGCTCTCGATATGGATCTAAAGACTATAATAATTCCAAATATAATGAGGATATCTTCACTTTTTACGAATGAAAACTTTCATTGGTTTTGTGGGAATTTCGATCCCGATATATCTTCCTTTGTAGTGCTCCTCCCTTCTGATATTTTTTACTTGTGCTCTGTTTTTTGTAGTTGACATCAATGACAACCAATCTTCCAATAAAAAATAACTTTTCACATCCATTTGGTGGATCTTCCATCCAAAGCGAGAAACAAGGGAAGGAATCATTCGAATAGAGTTCATCTTCACAATAGGGGAAAATGTCTTATTGTAGTCGATACCTTCTTGTTAAGAAAATCCCTTTGCAACCAAGAGAGATTTATGATTCTCAAAAACACCTTCAAACATAAATTTTGTCTTGTAGACCCATCAACACTTCACAATGTTCTTCCCTTGAGGTCATGGAACTAAATCCCAAGTATGATTCTTCAATAGAGAATCCATTTCTATCTGCATATCTTGCTCCAATTCAGGTTGTCCTTGTGCATTTGAGTAGGTAACGGGATCAGAGGTTTTAAGCACGCAAGTCATCAAATCAACACTGGCATGTTGCTTCTTCCTACATGTTTGTTGGCCTGAAGAAACATCATTGACATTATTACCAACAACTTCAATTATCTTGGCATCCCATATGGGTAGACACAAAAGGGGGGAATTGATGTTCACTATAGAAGGTAGATCATAAGTAAAAAAAAAAATCAGTCAAAGAATATGATGGACCAATCAAAACAGAAATTGACTGACAAGTCAACTTGACATTCAATGTCTTAGTCAAAACATGAAAATAGTTCTAATGTCCATTCAAAGGACTGAAAAATGGGACAGGAGAACCAGAGTCAAAAACAACATCAAAGTGATCATCCTGTAACAATCTAGAGGAGGCATTCAACAAATTGATGGAAGAAGACTTCTCATCAAACCCTACATTTCTTCTGATAATTATATTTTGTTTGATAGGGTCAAACAGTCGATAGTATTTTGACTCTTCAGAGTAGTCCATGATGATGCAAACATGTCTCTTTGCATCCAATTTATTTCTACAATCATAGAAAATACGATCCTAGGAACATGCAGAGGTGGTCGAATGAGGGATTCCTTCCACACCATCATTTGACTGGAGTTTTGTAAGGAACATATTGAATTGAGATGTGATTGAAAAGATAATTTTCACAATAAATAAATTTATCCTAGAAGCAAGGAGGAAAATATTTGACCTGCAAAAGACATCTAGCCATTTTGACTAACATTTGATTCTTTTGATCTGCAACATCATTCTGCTGAGGGGTATGAGGAAATGATAACTTCCATTCAATACCATATCAAACTAGGTATTATTCAAAATTTCAATTCACATACTCACCACCATTGTTTGATCTCAAGCACTTAATGGGTTGAGCACATTCATTTTCAACAAAGGCCCTGAATTATTTGAACTTTTCAAAGACATGATTTTTATTTTTTAAGAAATAAACACAAGTGAAATGAGAGAGAACATCAATAAAGGTAAAAATATACCTTGCACCTACTAAAGAAGGTAGATTGATGAAAGAGAGATAATTGTGGACTAGTTCCAAGAGGTTTTGTACTCACCACGCTTTGTCAGATTTAAAAGGTGCATGCTGATGTTTACCAAGAACAAATCTTGTACAAAATCTATTAGGGGGGGGACTTTAGGTATAATAACAACCATATTCTAAGTTTCCATCAATGACATAATTCAAAAATTTAGGTGTCCAAGTCGTTCATGCCAATTTTAACTTCATTCATCAGTGTGAGAAATAAGAGCAGTTGGTTTAGAGTCAGGTCGAGAAACCCTTTGGAAACAATCAAATGACCTTGATTCAAATCTATAGCAAAGAACCAATTTGGAAACAATTCCATAATCTTACCTATCTGTTTTAATTGATAAACCGACAACAAATTTTCACTAAGGTTTGGTACATGATAGACGTCGAAAATTATCCTATGTTGACAGGGAACATCACCACGACTAGTGATGTTGAGAGAAAAGTCATTAGCAACAAAGATATCTCTCTCCACAACTTTATCTAAGGATGTGAACAAGGAATCATCCGTATCCATCTAATGAGTGCATCTAGAATTGACTACTATCCATTCATTATACACAGAATGAGAAAGAAACTCTTGAGAGGTTATGACTTCAAAGGTGAAATTATCAGTGGGTCGACGAATGATTGACTTGTCTCCTTCAAGGTTCTTGACCTTCTCCTCTAGGTTGTCTCGCTTCTTGTGGTAGTTCCTATCCACATTTCTAGTCTTTCCATCGTACTGTAATGTCTTCTTCTTTCCATTTTGATGGGGTGCATTTGTCTTCCCTTTAGGTTTCTGGTCGAAATATCTAGTTCCTTGTATGAGGTTATCAAACTGCCCTCTTTCCCTGTGATTGAATTTTCCCTTTCCCTTGAGTAAGTGATTTGGGTGTTTTCCACCAATCCCCCCATCATCAAGCAATTTATGTTGACCAGTGATCAGTAATCCATAGAAAGATTCAAAGGTGTAATCCTTATCATCTTCCTTTCATTCCTTCCAATTGGTGTGGAAATTTGAAACAAACACGTCAAATGGTGTTCTCAAATTCATTAGGACCAACTCAATGAATTGTTCGTCTTTCTTCAAATAATTATTTCCACATTCTCCCAATTTCAACTGTAGTTCCTTTACATGCACCAAATAATCATCTATTCTATTGAAAGAATGAGGATATATAGAGAGAAACTATTTATCATGACATGGCTTTCATTGAATCTGTCTAATAGAGACTTCAAATTCTTCTAGAATTGATGAGGGAAGTCGATTCTTTTGTATGTGAAATTGAATCTCCCATGAGATATAGGTCATGATGACCACCACAGCCTCATCTGTCTTCCCATCAACAACTATTTTTTCTTGATTGTTTGTTGGATCTAGAATCATAGTCTTCATATATTGCCACAATCCTTTACTCTTCAGTAGGGTTTCCATTTATGGTTCCCATACAACATAATTTGATCCAATTGAAACAACATGATCGATATTCGAAGCCATATTCAATATCTTGAAATATTTGATATATTTGCATAAGTTACATTCAACAAATCATCGGCCTAGAGTTACTCACAAGACAAATCCAACTTAACAAGATTTGCAGATAACAGGAAAGATCACAATCAGTCACTCTCATACCATGTTGGGGATTGGGTGTAACTTGATACAAAAAAGATAAATAGAATTGCAGACAACTGAAGAGGAATAACATTCAAAGAAAACATGTGGTCTCTAAAGACATCGTTACAACATTAATCACAATGCATTATGATCAGAACATCACAATGCATATTGAAGAAACACACCATGTTCAGTATTGGCATATGACACACTTGTGTCTCTCGTTGATAATGACCCATCGGGTCTACTATTTATAGCCTCAAGATATAACCAACTTCCTTGGAATCAAGAATATCTTGTCCACATACAATTGTCATTGGTTAGAGTTGACTCTATCAAATTCATGTCGTTTAGACAACTTGATAAGGGTTCTTGACCTGATCGTCCATGCATCCAACTCATATTCAATTACTTGGTTGATCGATCCATTGATCAACTGTCTAACCAACAAGCTTGTCGAATAATTGGCTGACTGATGTATATATATGGTCAATCTCCTAATCGGTTGTTTCCAGATGTTGGTTGATCTCCCAACCAATTAATTCCAGTAGAATTGTGATGAACCATCAAAACATAAGGTTCCAACAAATGGCATCAATTTCACTTTTGAAGATACTCAACTTGAACATGTTATTGGTAGTTATTATAGAGAATGTCCATTTAATTACACATGTGGGGAACCTAATTCTATTGGTTTCAATGATTATGTTTAATTATAGAATTTTACTCTTATAAAGATACTTTATCTCCAAGTAGACATCATCGGTGCCAAGAAGACCCTTAAGTAGATACTTTAATTGAATTTTCGATCCAATAAACACTATAGGATATATTTTTTATGATGATATGTATACCTTGTGTTACTATCATTCTACTTACCATGCATTAATATACTGCACTGATATATTACTTAATGTTCCTAGGATCAATTTTTCTATTGGACTTGTTACATATACTATATAACATATCTTAAAGTTTATCCCTTTCTTCATGTCTTTGTTGATTCTTTAGATTCTTTTGGGAATGGAGTTAAGATTGAACCCTAATATTTTCTTGTTCAAATTCAAAATTGTTCACTAATGTAAGGAATCTATGCATGTAGTTTAATACAATCAAGATACTTCCATGGAATGGTCTCTATGGTACAATAGGATAAAGATGGAAGAATAAACTTAGTTATTTTATGAAGATAATTATATATTAGCCTATACTCTTATTTTTTCCTATGGAGTTGCTCATTTGGAAGCATCTTTGATTGAATATAAATGTTAACATTTTTTCACTTAAGTTTCCATTTGTATACCATGATCATTGCAAATGTATGTATGCATTGGATCATTTGAAGAAGCTATTATGAAATAAAATAATATGTGAAATATATATATTCTATATATGATTCGTATTGGATCATTATATTGTTTGCCATCTATCTTGATCCTTTCAAAGTGGAAAAAAATGGAGGAATCAACTTGCAGGATCATTTAAGTGGCAAGTCTTGGTTTGGAAAATTGGGGTTCAAAACCTTCTAGAGCCATTTTGAGGCATTAAATGGAGTTTTTGTTTTTGGGTTCTAGTGTTCATAATTTTCAAATAACCCCTTTACAATTTTCAACACTCTGATACCTTTCCAATGATGGATATCGTGCGTCAATCGGAGTTCGTATGCAAAAGTTATGCCTCCCCCAAGTTGACATATCGTGTTGACCACCATGGTACGGGAAGATGCCACATCAGCCACCATTACTCATGAATATGGGGCTAGCAACGCATGTAATTTCAAGAATATTATAGAAGGTATAAAAAAATATCACAATTGAGGGTTGTGGAAGTCAAAAACCTATCCCTAGATGGCTATCGAGCGATGTTAAATAAAGATCCACTAGGAGGAGAAGGGGTTCCATTCTATTGCAGTGTATCTTGCTCCATAGCTAAGAAAAATATCTGAGAGTGGTGTTATATGATCATAACATAGGAGGAGAGATTATGTAGAGGCCATACAAGCCACGAGTCAAAGGAGAGTCCAGAGAGAGTGCCTCTTTCTTTGTACTTGCATCATTTCTAAACCAAAGAAAAGAGAGCAAAACAACCTCACCTTCTAGTTGGGTTTTCTCCTGTATTGGGTTTCCTAGGTCATATATTGTGTTTATTTGTGGATGGCGTGTGTATTTATTTATGTTCTCTATTTTTTGCATCTGAACTATTTCATATGTTTCTTTTAAATAAGAAAACCAGTAATCAAGAGTTCGAGATATAAAGGAAAAACAACCTTAATAGTAAAGATTCCAGTTATTTATCAGATATGTTGTGATGAACTATTCCAGTGAAATATCCATGGCACTTTACAGATCATATTGGTATCAGAGCAGGTTTTTCAATTGGGTCTTTGTAGGAAGTTGCGGAATCCAAGAATCAGATTAAAGAGAAGCGCATAAACCCTATCCATGGCAAACAAGTCTGTTCATAATAACCCTCAAGATCCTGTAGAAGAGAGATTTGAGCGGTTGAAAGTGAAAGATGCCAACATCAGTCGCAATATGAACCTCCTCATGGTGGCTCTAGCAAGAATGCTTGAACCATTCAGAGATGATGAAAGCTCTAACTTAGATATCATATCAGAGGGGAAATCATGAGATCGAGAAGACTCAAGAAAGGAGTAGCGGAAAGAATCCAAGAAAGAGCAACTGAGTTTGAGTGTCGTGAACCCTTCATAGTCCCTATTCAATATGGGAGAGAAATTGGAAATAAATCCATACCAAGGTGAGATCAATGCAATAAAACTGAATCATTGGTTGCAACAACTAGAAGTTTATTTTAGTCTTCACGATATAGATGAAGGGAAGAGGATTTAATTTGCTAGATTGAAGTTAGAGGGCCATGCCTTAACCAACTAGTGGGAAAGCCATGTGGAAACACTTAGGTTGGAGGTTAATCCACCAGTAACTAGGTGGGAGGACTTCAAAAACCTCATCAAGTCCCAATTCTACCCTATTTGACAGGATGACGTCATCCTATTTGACTTGAACTTAAATAGGATGACGCAAAAATCACCTCAAATATAATTCATATGCAAAAGTTATCGTCGGTTAAAGTTCAAGTCAAACAAGATGACGTGTCCTTTCTGTATAACAGGATGACATCATGCTGACGTTAGTAGGGTGATGTGGCAGCACAACAACGTGCCACGTGTCACTCAGAAATGGACCTTTCATGGGTCCATTTGGACCAATAAAAATTCGACACGTGTCATCCGTACAGATGACGTAGCATTCGTATGATGACGTGGCAAGGTACAGTTGGAAGTGAGGTGGAACAATAACAAACTGATATGTGGCAATCATACAACATAGTCAACAGTGATGTGGTAGAGAGGTCAACAATTATGTGGTAGAGGTCACACAGTCAACCAATGATAGGTTGCCACGTGGGCCAATCAAATGGTGCCACATGGCACCTTCCGAAAGGCCAAGTTGGCCTAAGGATAAAAATGGTTATGGCTCAACAGATTCGAACCTTTGACCTCCAGGGGAATTTTCCCATAATTTTATTTTATTCCAACGACTTAGCATACCATCCATCAACCACTATGCCACAAATAGAACTTGTTATAACAAATGTGTTATAATATATTTCTTATAATTGTCTACGTCAACGAAAGGTGTGGGTACAGTTGGGGGCCCACACCCTATTTATGGGCACAAATCCCAAGACACACACACACAAAGTTCAAGGTTGGAACAGTTTCGAGGAGGAGTGCATGTATCCCGAGGTACATATGCATTGTTTTGCATGCCAAAAGAAGAGCAAAGTTATGGTGTGTCTTGATTTATGTGTGATGAGGTATTTTGACCACATATAGGCATGTTTATACTCATTTTTCTCGTTTTCTCAAGAGGAGTAAGATGGTGATGTTATTTGTGTGTTAATATACTATCTATGAAAGTCTTAGTCCAGATTTTCATTAATGAACGCCATAGTGCATTGTTTGGTGCGTAAAGGGGGTAAAATTGAGTCAATTCAGAATATGGTCGAGTTTATACTCATTTTTCTCAGAATTTTGCAAGGAATTCAATAATATACTCTATATTTGAGTTTGGGCAGTGAAATTGAAGAGTGAATTCAAAATTGGCTTTGTAAGTCCATTTTGTATTGTAATTTGACATTTTGAAATTATGTGAAGCAATCTCACCGGTTTAAAGGGGACTTGGAGATGAAGTTAACTATGACATCAATATTGTATAACTTGAGTTCTTTTATTTTTTGTTCTGTTATCTCATAATTCTTCAAGTTAATAATCATTTTATGAGATTTTGGATAATAAACACATCATCATTTTTCTGCAAATCACCTCAATACGAACAATAATTATTCTGAATCAAGTTAGATGCTAATATGGGTTTTTGAAGATTAAGATTGGTATCTAAGGATTTTTGGATCACCAAAGCTTGGAGCTAGATTTCTCATAAGTTGTTTCATTCAATAATCCCCATCCACGTTGCGAATCAAGAGAGAAAACCCTTATATAGGTTTTAGCTCTAACTCCTCATATAATAGACAATGAATTGTTTCCCTAGATCCATTAGTTCTCCAAGTAATAATGGTAAAATAATCATATATAACATCCTCAACAAACTTCCTACTTAAAATAGACAAGAGTTTGTTGAGATCCACATTTTTCTCAAGGAGATTACATTAAAATGTTTTATGAAACAATTATCAATGAAACTCTTATCTAACTAACTCCAATGATAAAATAAAGAGTTAGTTATAACAACTTTCTAAAGATATAACCCAAAGATGAGGATGCTTCCTTGGTTTGAAAAATAGACCAAGTCTAGGATCTAAGAATAGCAATAGCAAGTACATGTCTATCTACCTGTGGTTTGAAAAATAGACCAAGTCTAGGATCCAAGAATAGCAAGTACATGTCTATCTACTTGTGGTTTGAAAAATAGACCAAGTCTAGGATCCAAGAATAGCAAGTAGATGTCTATTTACCTACTTGTGCACCCTCCTAAAAGTGTCCCATGTGCGAGATAGGTATGCATGACATGAAAAAACTTGAATAAAGAAGCCAGCCACGTGTACAAATGATCCCCTCCAATAAATCCATGGATAAATGGGCAAGTAGTCAACCTCATTGACATGTGTGGCTAATAAACAAGGTCACCCTATGAAGTATAATGTAGAATGAGTCCATGTGGCACGTATGCATGATCAACACCATCAACACCATTCGTATTAACACCAAGCTTTGTACATCAACGTACAAAGCTACGTAGGCAAGTGGGCTGATGAGTATGCATGTTGGCAAGTCCCTCTCCTATTTCCTTTATCGCAGATCGCAATCACTCGGTATAAACCTTAGCTTCGACCTTGGGTACGGCTGCGGCCTTCGATTTCTTTTAATAACGATTATCTTAAATGTTTACGTCCCCTCCCTATGCAAGTGATGTGTGGAAAAACTTGCAATGGTCCCCTCCATTTGCCATCCCTAAGCAAGTGATGTGTGGAAAAACTTGCAACGGTCCCCTCCATTTGCCACGGAAATAACGGAACATCAATAATGTCAAAAAATGTTGTCCCAATCCTCTTCAATAACGGACTATGGTCATGAAAGTAGATGAAGAATACGGTCCCCTCCCTCTTCAACAACGGATTATGGTCATGAAAATAGAGGAGGACCACAAAGTGAAAACCTTGACAAATACGGTCCCCTCCCTCTTAAATAGCGGACTATGGTCATGAAATTAGACGAGGACAAAAAAATGATCTGCTTTCATAAACTATGGTCATGAAAATAGATATGAACCAGAAATAGATTCCCCTCCCTATCCAATGAAAATAGATAAGAGGACCATAAAGTGATATGCTTTCATATGTCAAAAAAAAAAAAAAAGTGGGCCATGAAACCAAACATATATGGGATACCAAATGAATACAACTCATTTAGAATATGATATTTTGATTTTTTATTTATTTATTTTGACATGATATTATGTTTGACATAATGTTTGTGTAAATGATTCTAGTGATTCAAATTGCATGGAATCATTAGTGCTATGCAGATGTATGTCACTTTTCCAATAATATTTGGCGTAGATGAAAAAGTCAAAGAATGGTGTCTTATGAGCATGACAATTCTTTTCTCTTTTATATTAAGGCAGGCATGTTGAATATAGATAAAATCAAGTTGTTGTTGCATCTTAAATGATCAAGCTCCATGGATCCAAATACCATTGCTAAATCTAATATTGAAAATTATCATCCTTCAACTACCTATGTCATCACAGGACAAAAACATGATATTGTGATTTGTTTATTGTCAGAAATCAATTCTCAAATTAAGATTATTTTCTATGACTCAAAGATCTCTCTAAATGGTGGAACCTAGGACAACCTCAAGCAAGCTGAGAATTCCAGGTTTAGGATAGACGATGAAGGTGCTTAGAGTGTGAGTTTTTATTAGGGATTTAACTCTCTTTGGAAAAAAATTAAAATGCATGGAAACTTGGCAACGATTTATTGGCTTTTCTACATTGATGGAAATAGTGGTCAATAAGTGCCTCCCACGATGAGCATGGCTAACATTACCACACATATTCTACTAAATGGAGTTGATATAAAATTTAAAATCGACCTTGCTACAAATGACTAGAGGTCAATGTTTAGGTGAAATCGACAAACAACTTGTCCACCAACATTGTTTACATGAAATAACACTTTAGTTGACAAAGAATCGATAGAGACTACATATGATATATTATATTAATATACAATTCTCTCTCTCTCTACACACTCACATTTAACTTATAATATGCAACATTATAAATCACACAATGTGTTATAATAATAATAATATATCCAAAAGTTTAAACCCACAACAATTCCCTCCCTTTCACATGTGCACAATCATAAGCCACCAAAACTCTACATCAACCCCACCATGATCAACATGCCTTCCATGATGGTACACCATCAAAAGTTTGCATAAACCTCGCGAGAAGATTAACTCTAACCATTAACAAGACACGAGCTCTAAAGAGCCAACCTACAACCTTAGAGTGGCCAAGGTGACATAAGCAACAATGAAGCTAGCCATGTGAACATCTAAAGATTAATGAAACAACATGGGACCCACAATATTGATCAATGTCACTTAAATCGATTAGTGAATTTTTTTGTTATGCATATTATTCATGAATATGAGTTTGTGGATTTGGATTTCTAAATTCAAATTAGTAAGTTTAGATTTGTGGATTGATAAATAATTTTACACTAATAATAATTAAATTGAGTTTTATTCACTAAAATTGCATTGCATTGAAAATACTAATACTTCATTATAATATCTATTATAAAAATAAATAACAATTATTCCAGTGCATGACACAATTTTGTTAGAACATTATTTAAAACACTTTGTATACATTCATTAAAATCCCACACTTAGTATACATTGACAATAGTACATTACCCACAAAACAACCACATCAAATCCACTTGCAATGATATCTTTGTAAATACTCCTTCCTTATGTAATGTTATCCTGGTTAGTAATGTTATCTTTGTAAATACTTTAAATCCAATACAATGATAGAATAAGTTGTTACATAAATTGATTACATAATCAACTTGTCAAAATACATGTTGCACATTGCATTTGATAATATATCTTCAACTCTCTTTTACATAATTTTTGATCGTCTACTTCGAGATGAAAGCATTGCTATATTTATACTAGCACAGCCACGTAATTTACGTGGTTGATTAATGCCGAAAGGCATATTAAAATGAAACGCCACTAGCATAGAAATGAACGAAACGTGGTTAGCACAGAAACGTGGTTATCACTCTGTGAATATTTTAATATTTTTTAATCAGGTAGATGTGGCAATAAGTTAGTGAACACAGTAATTTTTAAACATGATTAGGTAAATGTAAAAAAGTATACATATAAACGGATGTCTTTATAACAGCTCGGAAGTTAATGGATGAAATCAAAGCCATTCATTTATTGTGACGACTAAGAATATTCTAGGCATATTTAATCTCGTCCATAGAAAACATATTAAGAACTAAAAACCTATTAAATGTGCCCATTGTCAATAAGTGTATGCCTTTCGGCGTAATTAATGTGATTTTTTGTGTGATTTTTTTTATATACAATGCCACGGGGCAAAACTTCTCTAATTTTCTTCACTTTTTCCTACGTCGTAGTTTAATTATTCTGATTTTTTTTTTCATATGCAATGCCACATGCCAAAACTTCACTAATTTTCTTCCCTTTTTCCTACGTCGTAGTTTAATTATTGTGACCACACAATAGAAGTGGGAATAGGCCAAGCGACATAGAAATAAAAACAAAGATGATAAGGATGAATTTCCTAAGTCGAAGTTTAATTATTTTGATAACACAATGGAAGTGGGAATAGGACAAGGGACGTAGAAATAGAAACAAAGATGATAAAGATGAAAATGCATGTGATGGAAGGAAGTTTGAGTGGGAGATGGGCCGGGGACAAGGGGATAAGCATGAAATATGGTAGAAAAAGTAAATAAATATTTATCTTATATAATAGGAAGATAATGAAGAAGAAGATGATACATGTATTTATCCATATCAACTTATTAAAAGAAAAATATAAATAATGTGCCTCAATCTCAATCTTAGAGTTAACTTATGTTAATTATTGAAAATATTTTATAAACAATAGGAATGACTTTATTTCAAATAAATGTAACATGTTCTTTACATGACTCAAACATCTCATCTTTTTTTTTATTATTTTTATTTTTTCAATTCTTCGGGAATCAATTTACTTAGTCACTATGATTTCTACATGGAGGTTTTTACAAAAATGTTTGTTATGTTTATGCAATATACATACATATTTAGATTGCTTTCATAGATTTAATTATACTATTTAGCATCTCAAGTTGTGAAAAGAGTGAATTTATATTTATATCTTAAGACTCGAGATTGAAAATGTTAACTCCTTCGAGAATGATGTCCTACTAATATCTTATTGCAATATCTTGGCATGCTCAAGTTGTAATATCAGTTTTGGGATTCTCCAATAAACCATAGAAGTTTAAAGTGGTCCACCAACTTGTCTTGTCATGATTGAAGCAATGTTTCATGTAGATAAGCCCTTCTTCTATTGTGGTCTCTATTCAACTCTAAATTTCTTGGTATCTTACTATTGGATTATTGGCTCCATGTTGGAACCTCTACAATTGACACCCACACATCTAATCCATTCTCTCTTCCCTTAGGTTGGCAAAGACTTTGTGGGATTTCACATTTGTAGGTAGAAGTAGTGTTTAAATTAAAATTTTGCTTTCTTCTTAAAAAAATTACATAACAATTAGAAACTTGAATTGAATTTCATTTTACGATATATTAGTTATGTATAGTAAAACTCTCATGTGATTGTGAATTTTTATATGGTAAAAAAATTTGAAAAATGCATTAATTTTAATGTCAGTTTTCAACTCTCTCAAGCCTTCGGGCTAGAAAATGTCGACTCCTTCATAAGAAAAAGATGCTCTTCTTAGCTCTTATCCCAAGATCTTGGCATGTTCAAGTTGGAATATGAGTTTTGGGATTTTATTCTCCAGGAAGATATATAAGTCTAAATTAAGTATTCCACCAACTTGTCTTGTCATGATTGAAGAAGTCCTTCATGTAGACTAGCCCTTCCTCTTCCATGACCTATATTAGGCTCTAAATTTCTTTATTTCTTTTGATTGACTCCATATTGGAACCTCTCCAATTGTTTCCCATACATCTAACACACTCCTTCTTTCCTTGGTTGACAAAGGCGTTGTGGTATTTCACTTTTGTAGGGTCATATGATTGTGAATTTTTTTATGGTTAAAAATTTGAAAAATACATCCATACAAATGTCAATTTCCAACTATGAGTGCATGTACATATCAAATTTTCCATCCAAGCCACCTTGGTTATTTTAATACATAATTTATATGACAACCTTAAGCACAAAATCCAAATGATATTTAGTGTGGATATTTATGACACATAAGTAGGGACAAGTACATATAACGTTTTTGTTCAAGGGAACCTTTGGTGCACTAGCAATTGAAAAAATAATTGAATGGGAATCTTAGGCACACAATCCAAATGGTATTTAGTATGAATAATTATGATGCATGACTAGGTTCAAGTACTGATATGTGAGTTTTTTCAAAGGAACCTTTGATGCACTATCGATGGAGTAAGTGATAGAAAGAAACATGAGATGGATCAATCTTGCATCTTGTTTCATGCTATTTGAATCACATGGTATCAAATATAACTTACTGATGATATAGCATTATTGTTTTTCCATTGAACTTATATAAGAAAATTGTTCTTCTCACTCAATCTTTTCGCTTCCTATAATGAAGCAATATACAAGAGAAATATATATTTTTGGTTAACTATCTCTACTAAACTTTGTGGCATATGGAGAGTTTCTTATTAGAAGAAAAGAAAAAAATATGTCAAGCCACCATGAATGAATTTATGTCAGATTCCTATTATGTAGAAGGGTCTAATTTTGATCTTTATTTCAATTCATCCCAACTGCTCACTATCATCATGTTGATGAGGAAAACTACCCAAGTGTCAACCACAAGGATTTTTCCACACCAAACAAGGAAGATTATAATTGGGCCTCTTTTTTTGGTTAAACCCCTACTATTGACACTTGGGTATTAGGGACAATTATACTATTGATAGAGAAAAACACCCAATTTTCAATAATAGGGTTTTTCCACACCAAATAGGAAAGAGTCTAATTGGGCTTGTTTTCTGTGTTAAACCCCTGCTATTGAAACTTGGTTATTTTCCCCCATCAACACTATGTAAACCATTCCCAATGGGAACATAATACCATTGTAATTGTAGATATGATTAATGTTGGATGCAATAATATATCCATCATTGGAAAATCTATCAAGCTTGCCTATGTAATTCGTAGAAACCTCCTTGACATTTATTTTCCTATCTCCAACAGAAAAGGCATGCTTGGAAAATAAATGGTCATGGACAAGTAGATGATAGGTACCCCATGGCATGATTTTAACCTAACCATTCAACCCAAAGATATGATTTCATAAGAAAGGAAAATTTGAAGGACCCATACTTATCTTAAACTGTGAATCTTACTAATTCCTAAAATGATAACTACAAAATGTTTGGCAATATTTTTGTAAAACTATTCAAATTCCTATAGATTTTATATAGTTTTTAGAAAATTTTGGTGATATTTAGAGTAAAATAATTTTATCATGTAAATTGGGTGAATCATTTTTAGAAAAAATGGAAATTGGTGAATATTTTTTGGACAAAAACATGGAAAATTATCCCATGGAAAAAAGTTGTAATGCCCCGTCCAATTAACAAATATAATTACATAGATGATTTCAATGAAATTATCATGTCAGAAAACCATTGATGCCAACATAGGAAAACTTTAATAAAATTACTTACATGTCATGAAGGAACTAACATACCTGTAAGCCTGGTGACTTTAGAAGTGTAGTGTTACTTTCATCTTTGATATGGAGAAACCATAACCACAAAATGGGGGGGGAATCTCCACTCAACCATAGACCTTGCTACTCTAATATTTAGTAGCAGGTCACCCCCGAGCCCTCAATAAACTTCCCAACCAACAATTATTTATCCTTTTTCTCTCTATAGACCAACCAAAGAGATATCTACCAAAAAGAGATGTCCCTTTTCTCTTTCTTTCACTCCTTATATAGAATCCCCGAACTCGATCCCTAGGGTCCAATAGAATTATTTATTATATTTTTAGGGTTTTTCCATAGATTATCGTAATTTGTTTTACCATTACCCATTTATTTATTTTTAAGTACTTTTTATACTTTATTAATATTATTTACTTATATATTTACTCAATTAATAATAATAGGATGGGGATGATCCCCTTAGGATATTTTTTATTATTGTTTAATAATAATAATATTGAAATGATCCTTTAAGGTTAATGATTATACTTCCTTATTATTATTTAATAAAATAATAATACTAATAATAATGTGGGGCATGACATACTCCCCTCCTTCAAGGAAATTCATCTTCAAGTTACTTTGATTATGTTATTTATAGAATCTCTATTAGCTCCAACATCTTCCACAACAACCTCTACCGGAGTAGTATAAGTCATCTAAGTGACTACAACAGGAATCGAAATGCTACATCACAACACCAAGGAAGAACAGGTAGTCTCTCTTTGTCCTTCCCGACATTTGGAACCAAGCTTAAATCTTACTAGTATAACCAAAACCCCAAGGCTCTAGACCTGATCTTCCCAAGAAGGCATCTGGATCAGTACTTGTTTTAGGAAAAATCCCCTATGGAAAGGTAAATATCTTCTTGGATCTTAGACCCCTATGACCAAGAGAAAAATGCTAACATCAAACACTGGCATTCCTTTAAATGTAGCTAAATTAGTCAAGGGAAAAGAGAAAGAAAACATGAGTACATTTTTTTGAAGTTTGTCCTTGATCAGTCCAAGTTGAACTTGATCTTCAATCCCTTTGATGAGTTCTACAATTCAATAGACAACAAAGACAATGCACACTTCCTATTCTACCAAGATTAGTTTAAACTAGATTTATCAAGAAGAGACAATCCCATGCAAATGTACACAAAATTGAAGGAAACATGCCAAACATATATATTAATGAGAACATAACAAGGTGATTACAAACTATATATGTAGATGTAGTAGCCTCACCAAGTCCTCCTTGTCCAACCCCTTGCTCAAAATATCCACGATTAGAATGACAATACTTTTCATTGATATTCTCCCCCTTTCATCATGATAATGCCTCCTTATATAGGCTTTGAGAGGCCCAACCACCTTAGCTATTATTGGGATAAGTTGAGGATATGACTCCATCAGTTGTGGGATTTCCATTAGATCCATCCTTTAACTTCGATTCGAGCCAAACTAACTAGGATGATTCTTAGTTGTCCTTAGAGATAAGGGGGATTCTTCCCCAAGATTCTCTCAACAAATCGACACTCCCTCAAATTTGGCCACAGAGTGTTGGAGCGCTCCTTGCTGAGAGGACAAGGAGTGCTAGCGCTCCCTGCAAGTGGGAAGGGGATCATTGATCTCAAAAAATACTTTTAGGATGATTATTCCTCAAGGTAAAAGCTTGTAAACTTTTCCAAATGACATAGGTTCCTCTTCTAACAAGTCTTAGAGGATGTCCCAAGTGTTCTTATGATGTCGTCTGAAATGCGACACATGTGAGACAAAAAATTGCAACACTTGTGACAAAAGTG
This sequence comes from Picea engelmannii, assembly GCA_009831015.1. Taxonomy (NCBI): domain Eukaryota; kingdom Viridiplantae; phylum Streptophyta; class Pinopsida; order Pinales; family Pinaceae; genus Picea; species Picea engelmannii. Next base: position 145,993 of record ML783599.1, read on the forward strand.
TGACACTTGCAACAATGGCAATGAGACATTATCGAAGTGAGGAATTTTGACATGTAACAGATTGCCCCGCAAAGTGTGAGTTCAGAAGACAACAACTGATGACCTAAGTTCTTTGTAGACTTTCGAAGCAAGGGTATGGAGTCAAAGAACCTGGTAGAAGCTGCAAACAATGATCAAACAAATGTTATGATATGTTTCAAACCCAAGGCAGGCATACCTATGATTGAGTGATAAAGGTCTTTAAGGTATGGTCGCCACCAAATACACTGCATATCCATGATCATATTGACTTAAAGGTATAGCCACCAAAGATACAATGTGGATATATGCCTCCATGACATGAACTAATCGTATCCACGAGAAATACATAGTGGATCTACGAGACGACAAAACATAGCCATAGACAAATACAAAGTGGATCTATGTGGCAGTATATATATATATATATATATCAATATGCTCAAATGATATCCTTTCATAGCCTGGGTAAAGTAGATATCAGAGTGAACACTCGACCTAGGGTCTTCTTCCCAATCTTGATGTGGTACAAATCTATCCATGTGAATAGATGTTTTGATGTTGAACATGGTAGAAACTACTTGATTACCGGTCATTGAGGTAAATCATTAACAAGTGCGAGGGAAATCACCAATGATGTCAATGACTCCCAAGGTACCCTAGTACAATCCAACAAATGTGAATAGATGAGTTGAAGTCGAACATTCGTGGAATCATCCGATCAAAGGTCAATGATGTAAAACATGTTGTTAGAGGTGAGGAGGTCTTCCATTGAGACATGCAGGTCCCAAGGTACTAACTGGTTTCTAAGTCAAATTTACTGAATAATGTGTTGAAGTTGATAGGAAAAGACTCGTCGAAGGAGGGCCTTGATGTATCCCTCATCAACGACACAAAACTAACATAGAGATGTAAGATGGTGAATCAAATGAGTATGGACTGACACGAGTATTCAAACTGGAAATTTGTGATGGTTGAATCTTGAGGCAGATAGTTCCTTTGAACATTCAGGTACAAACAACAAAAACGTGACATGAACGAAACATGATGTAGTGGGTACTGGTGACTTTCGTTGGGTGACCCAAAGGAGTAAGGAAACTCATAGGATTGGTTTAGTGCATAGGTTCAGCGGATTAAAATGTATATAAAGACAATGTGCCTTGTTCAAAGGCAACTGCAAGAGTGACTTGTGATGATTCTAAAAAATGGCTTGGCTTGCTTCCTTCAATTTTTTCCCCATCCAGATAGACGAGTACCTCTTTTTATTTTTATGAGATCAAGGAGGATAAAACATGCTCGATATAACTCACCAGTGGAGTCACCAATTTTTGTTTTAGTAAAATCTCCTTGCAGAAAGGCGAATATCCTCTTGGATCTTAGACCCTTATGACCAAGATAGAAAAATGCTAGAATTGAACACTGACATTCCTTTAAATGTAGATAAACTAGTCAAGGGAAAAGAGGAAGAAAACATGAGTACCTTTTTCTGAAGTTTGTCATTGCTCAATCCAGGTTGAAATTGACCTTCAAGCCCTTTGATGAGTTCTTCAATTCAATAGACAACAAAGACAATGCATACTTTTTATTCTACCAAGATTAGTTTAAACTAGATTTATCAAGAAGAGACAATCCCATGAAAATGTACACAAAATTGAAGGAAACATTCCAAGCATATATATTAATGAGAACATAACAAGGTTCTTACAAACTGTAGATGCAGATGCAACAACCTCACCAAGTCCTCCTTGTCCAACCCCTTTCTCAAAATATCCATGATCAGAATGACAATACTTTTCATTGATATTCTCCCCCTTTCACCATGAGAATGCCTCCTTATATAGTCTTTGAGAGGCTCAACCACCTTATCTATTCTTGGTATAAGTTGAGGATATGACTCCATCAGTTGTGGGAATTCCCTTAGATCCAGCCTTTAAATTCAATTCGAGCCAAACTGACTCGAATGCTTCCTAGTTTTACTTAGATATAAGGGGGATTCTTCCCCAAGATTCTCTCAATAGATCGGAGCTCCAACAAAGTTGGCCACGGAGCACTGGAGAACTCCCTGCTAAGAGGACAAGGAGAGCTAGTGTTCCCTTCAAGTGGGTAGGGGAGTGTTGATCTCCAAAAATACTTTTAGGATGATTATTCCTCAAGGTAAAATCTTGTAAACTTTTCCAAATGCCATATTTTCCTCTTTTAACAAGTATTAGAGGATGTCCCAAGTGTTCTTATGATTTCATCCACAATACGACACATGCGAGACAAAAATATGACTTTTGCGACACTTGTGACACTTGCGAAAAAAGTGTGACACTTGCGACAATGACAATGAGACATTATTAAAGTGAGGAATTTTGATGTGTAAAAATACTCACATACACTAGGCATCTCAAAATTATGACCTAAACTCCCTCCGTAGCAACAAGGTATGCCCTAGGCATTGAATTCCAATCCCACAACACCAGTAGTGAGCAACGCTCCAACCATTCTTCAGGAATTCAGCATAACAACTCCAATACAAGGCATAGCAATTACTAGCATAAGTAGTATATTGTGTTGTCCCCAACCCATAATAATGTACTTGTAATATTCTCCTTTGTGGTTATAGGATCCCACGAGATCATCAAATAAATTGTCCCTCTTGTCCCACAATCATGACCCTCTCTACCCATTGGTGGATAACTTGACAACCACCACCTCACAACATGCAATCATTGCATTAGTCATTATATCAACATCTCAAAGAATGAATCCACATTCTAACTCTCACATGTCGTCATGAGAATACAACATCATGGTTACCAACACATGCTCACACATGTCATCATAAAACATCTAAGCATAAAATATTTTCATACACTTACATGATGTCATCACATTAAGAGATACTGTCATAAGCATTATAACCTCAACACATCTATATCAAAGACATAGATTTTCATCAACATGAAATAACATCTGTAACATACTCAACCCCTTAAAAGTTCTAAGGGATGGGGTATCCAGTTTTTTTTTCTTTCTTGGTTTATCTAACTTATCTCACTTTCTTCCATTCGCATCTCCAATGTTCTTTATTCATGGGATTTTTGATAACAACTCCTTCTTATTCATTGATTCATGGACTTACAGACTCTCGGCTACATATCATTATAATTCTCCTTGCACAAGTTCACCCAAAAAAAAAATCGACACTTAGTCATTTCTCTATCTTCATGGACTTGTAGACGTACAACTCTTTACCTCTTCTTCATAAGTCCATCTGAAAGTCTCAACACTTAGTCATTTCTTCATCTTCATAGACTTGTGGACTCCCAGACTCACATAGGTAATATCCTACGACCTTAGCTTAGCCATTTCTTCATCTTCACAGAATTGCAGACCAGCAGACTCGCAGAGGTAATATCCTACGACCTTGTCTTTCATAAGTCTGGAAGTCTCAACACTTAGTTGTTTTTCCCTTCATGAACTTGTGGACTCATGGACTCGCAGAGGTAATGTTTTATGATACTAGTCTTCATGAGTCTGAAAGGTACCAAAACTTATTCATTTTTCCCTTCGCGAACTTGTGGACTCGTGGACTCACAGAGGTAATGTTCTATGATACTAGTCTTGATGTTTCTGAAAGGTCCCAACACTTAGTCGTTTTTTCCCTTCACAGACTCACAGAGGTAATGTTATATGATACTAGTCTTCATGAGTCCAAAAGGTCCCAACACTTAGTCATTTTTCCTTCTGCGGACTAGCAAACTCACAGACTCACGGAGCTAATATTCCATTACTTTCACTTTTATGAGTTTGTGGAGTCTTGGTACTTAACCATTTTTCTATATTATACCATTGTGCGGAATGACACGTAGGGTAACCCTGGGTACACATACAACTTGATACGTGGAATTTCTTAGGGTGAAACATGGTCGTCCTCTATCAAGATACGGGGTACTCACAAAGTGTCTCCATATCATGGGTCTGACGACTTAATTTCGATGGCACTTGACTTATGTGGTGATCTGACAAGAACTCTCCCTTTCCCCTTTCATAAATTAGCACATGCCATCTTAGGACATGGTGGCAATATTATTCAATAAGGTACGTCATGATGGCATCACCCTTTTTCCTTGGTCTCGTTCCAATGAGAATCACCAAGATCTATGGTGGATTTTTTGTCACTACCTCATCCCAATGGACGATCTAGGTCGTTCCTTGGATTTTAAGGTCATTTCGGCCACGAGGATGCAAATGTGATAATCTCCATGGACCCTACGGTCCTAGATAGTCCATGATCACTCTCTATGAATCAAAAACCCTTGTTGATCTCAAAGTATGGATTTGTGCTCAGCGTCGATGAAGAGTCAATATATTTCCCTTCAACCCATTTGACGATTGAGGTCGCACCTCGACCACATCCTGATAAAGGGCCTGAATTTATTCATCGTGCCAAATCCACAGCCACGATTTTTTTCTGAAACAAATTTAGGCTTCTTCCTTGGCTTAATAGTCTGCACCTAAACTTAGTCATTCTATGGATATATTTCTTCAAGTCCTTCTCAGGTCCTAGCGATCCTTGAGAATGCTTGGGCTTGACCAAGGTAATCCATGGTTTCCTTAGGGTTTCTTCATAGTACCCTATCCTTTGAAAGACTAGATAGGTTTGGGAAGTCCAACACCGTGGTGCATGAAGAACATATGCAAGGGTATATATCTATGTATAGGAGTGATAGTACATACATATGCCATAGGATTACATCGATTCATGCAATTAGTAGGGACGTTTCTCCCCTCAAGTTAGTACACAAACCTTGTATTATACGAGTGCATAAAATTCATAAATATTTTTATCCTTTCCAATATACCAGACACAACTTTACCCACAACTTACATTCATAAAGAAATCTCACAAGACATGAAGTGTTCGCAAGAAAGAATGTAAAACTATTAACACAATTAAACATTAAGCGTGATTTATGGTATCTCCATATTACACAACTTGATTCACAGACCAAATAGTTACACCTAAATATTATTCCATTCATTTAGCCATACACACATTCATATCAATACACAGAGGTAGATGAGACAGTTATCTACAAAATATGAGATATGTTGAGTATTGTTGTAGGGATAACCACTCTCGACCCAACCATAGGAAAGGTTGTGTTTAACTTCACTGCAACCAGCCACCCCTGAGCCCAAATACGATGTCACGAGAGGAGTTATACAATATTTTATCCCCTGACTCCCCTTCCCTACCCTCTCTTTTTCTTCTCATATTCTTCCCCCAGGACCTCATGGATCGTGACAAAATATTCCTAAAGGTAATTTACCATCCATTCTTTAACGCCTTCAAGAACTATTCCAACTACTATCTTGGTTGATAACCAATTTCTAGGTCTGAGGACAATTCAGATCCATATCATTTTAATTATGCAACATACTTCCTCATATATTCATTTAAAACAGTGATGGCCTCCCTCTCTCCCACTCCTCTCATGACATCATAACCTGTGAATGCCATCCCTTCAGTAGTAACTCGACATTATCTTATTTTATTAAAACACACACACACACACACACACACACACACACACACACACACACACACACACGTAGAAATATTATAAAATCTATTCATCTCCACTATTTATCCTTGATCACTCACAATTCAACTTATTGTTATAATTACAGATTGGGGGAAATAAGGGTGTTACAATCCCATCCACCTTAAAGGAACACCATCCTCGGTGTTCTATTTAATGAAAAAAAATTCCATATTAATAGTGAACAAAAAAGAGTATGCATTCTTCATGGTATCATCCATTTCCCAAGTCTCTTCATTGGGACCAAAGTGTTTCCATTGCACCTTGACCTAGGGAATGTTTCTATTCCTGAGAGATATATATTTCCTATTTAAGATAAACTATGAATTTGGTTGGAACTCCCCCTCTGGCTCCACCTATATCACAAACTAGTCAATTATATGAGTAGCATCATGCATATATATATTTAATAAGGAAACATGGAACACATTATGTGCCTTCACTGTGGGAGGCAAGGCCAATTTATATGCTACAGGTCCCATTCTGTACATAATTTCAAAAGGGCCACAAAACCTCGGCTCTATCTTAGCACACACTCCCATTCTTAAGGATATTTTCCTTGGTTTGATTCAGATATACACATGATATCCCAGTTTAAATTATTTATGACTTCTTTTGGTATCTGCATAACTCCTTTGTTAGTCTTGGGCCACCTTCATATTTTTCTTTATCTGGGTCATATGTTGTTCTAGTTCCATTAACATTTCAGTTTCAAGGGTAACCTTGTCTATTGGATTACCCCAACTGATTTGGATATTTCATTTTTTTCCATAGAGAGCCTCAAAAGGGGGAATTTTCAAGGATTCTTGGTATCCATTATTTTACGAAAATTCTACCAGGGGTAAATACTCTTCCCATTTCCTGGGTTGATGCATTACATGCATCCTTAACATGTATTCTAATATTCGGTTCACCCTCTATATTTTTCCATCAGTTTGAGGGTGGTAGTTTGTACTAAACAGTAGTTGTGTTCCACAACCAGTGAACAATGACTTCCCAAATTCTGAAGTGAATTTGGCATCCCTATCAGATATAATTTCCTTGGGATTCCCATGTAGTTTGACTATTTCTTTCATGAATATGCTAACAATGTCTATTGTCATGCAATTGGATTTTACCAGAATGAAGTGGGAAGCCTTGATAAATTTATCCACAATTGCCATGATGACATCATTTTGTTTGGTTGTTTTGGGTAATCTAATGATGAATTCCATGGAAATGGTTTCCCATTTCCATTCTGGAATATGGAGGGGTTGCAACATCCCTGTTGGGTGTTGGTGTTCTACCTTGACCTATTGGAACTCTAAACATTTAGCCAGATAATCAGTTTTGTCTTTTTTCATTCTTGTCCAATAAAACAGTTTCCTAAGGTTGTAATCATCTTATGATAACCAGGGTGACCAACATAATGTCTTTTGTGTAGTTCATCCAATATGAAATTTTTCAAGGTGTCACAAGTTGGGATATACAACCTCCCTTTGTATGTTAGTAGGCCATCATTTTTCAGTTGATAACTTGCATACTTCATCCCTATGAGCTCTTTCTCCAGGTGTATCTTCGTGGTTTTGAATAATTCATCTACCGCCTATGCACTTTTAACTCTTTCCTTGAGGTCTGTTTCACAAGTACTCATGGTTGCTAAATGAATCACTTGCATACTTCTATTGAGGTCATCAACCACTCAGTTTTATTTTCCTTTGATGTGTTTTATTTCAAAGCCAAACTCACTGATAAGATCCATCCACCTAGATTTCCTAGCATTTTTCTTGGTCTGGTCAAATATATACCTCATACCACTATGGTCTATCATGAGGACAAACCTTATGCCTAGGAGGTAGTGCATCCACATTTTAAAAGTGTGTACTATGGAAGCTAGTTCTAGGTCATGGGTCACATAATTTATTTCATGTTTACTCAATTTTTGGGATTCATAACATATTACGTGTCCCTCTTCCATGAGGAATCCTCTGAGCCCCTCTTTACAGACATCGATGCACACCAGGAATTCCTTGTTTGGGTCCACAATTTTCAGTACGGTGGAATGTGTTAAGATGCGTTCTAGTTGCTAGAAACTCCCCTCACATTCTACTGTCCCAACAAATTTCACCCCCTTTCTCTGTAATGAAGTGATTGGGTGACCAATCTTAGAAAATTCCTTTATAAATCTTATATAGTATCCTACTAAACTCGTGAAGGATCTAATGTCAGTGAAATCCTTGGGTGTGGGACAATTTATAATGGATTTTATCTTATTAGGGTCAACCACTACTCCCTTATTAGAGATACCATGGCCTAAATAATGGACTTTCCTTTGGAAGAAGTCACACTTTCTAAGCTTAGCATAAATATTGTGTTCTCTTAGTACTTGCAGTACTAACTTTAGGTGTTCTTCATGATCTTCCTTACTCCTTGAGTAGACTAGGATGTCATCGATAAAAAATAATACAAATCCATCCAAGAACTTGTTGAGTACACTATTCATCAAGCACATGAAAGTGGTTGGTGCATTGGTGAGACCAAATGGCACCACCAAAAATTCATAGTGTTTGTACCTTGTCCTAAAGGTAGTTTTATAGATGTCCTCATACTTGATTTGAACTTGATGATATATTGGATCTCAGATAAACCTTGGAAAAAATGGTGGAACCTCTTAATTGGTAAAATAAGTCATCAATCCTGGGCAGGGGGTATTTATTCTTAATTTTCATTTTATTGAGTTACCTATAGTCTATTCACAACATGAGTGTGCCATCCTTCTTTACAAATAAGGTTGGTGATCCCTAGGGAGACACACTATGCAATACCCTTGTTTCCCACGGTTTGTAAATATAACTATAACTGGACAAGAGACTATGGCGGAATAAATATGTGTGAATGTTTGATTTGATCAACCTTTGTATAAAAGGGTAAATGAATGGGTTTTTTGTTATTAATAGAAGTTGGATATGTGTTGCACAACTGCTGAAAGGGGGGTAGTTTTCCAAGATATACCATGGATGATATGAGAGAGATAGTGAGGGGAAACCAAGAATGGTTGAGATGATCCTCACCAGACCAATACCTACTGGGTGTAATTGCTCAACAGTTGATCCGAAATCGGATTCAGAAGCCTGTCAGGGCATGAAAAATGCTCAAAAATGAAAGTGCTCAGAATCCGATGAAACCAACACCATTGCGTCCGTCTCGTCTTCCTGATTCCGGTGGTATAATTTTTATGTCAAACGGAGTCCGTATGGAGAAGATATCGCATTTTGTCCGCCAAGCCAAACAGGCAAAATTTTGGAATGCTGACTGTATCTGTCCGTACAGTCCGTACAGGACACGTGTCAGTCCGTACAGGGACACGTGGCAGGTCTGTATGCTGACACATGGTAGATTCCGTACAGTACATGTGGCAGCTCCAGAACGTGACACGTGTCAGGCTGATTTGGCATTTTTGGCACGCAGTTGGACCAGTTTTGAGGTGACACGTGTCACCACTGGAAGGGTGACACGTGGCACGGGATGAAGTCAGCATCGTACGGCGGATGACATGGCAGGCTTACGTGGTGGATGATGTGGCAGTATGGCGCGCTGATGTGGCAGATGACGTGGACGAATCATCGATCGACACGTGGCATCATTTGGGCGAATGGTAAGGTGCCACGTGGCCCAATCACAGGCTGCCACGTGGCACCCCGGGTTTAGCCAATAAGGGCTATGTCAAAAGTTTTTGTGGCCCCGGGGATTCGAACCCCGGACCTCCCCACCGGTTAGCGCCTTTGTTATGGACCTTTGACCATTCGACTACCGTGTATTACTCGTATTGATGTGGATTGTATTAAAACCATGGCTATATATCAATCGTAGCATTAACCGGGGCGCGTTCATTGGCGTGGGTGTTTACAGTTGGCACGGGTAAAGCCCTGACCCACAGTCCTATGGTGGAAATGATATGTGACCAAAGTTTGTATGGGCGCGGTATGTAAAACCCACAGTCGTGTTAATATGACCGTTACCAAAAGTTATGTGCGGTTTTAAATGGAGTTAGCACGATTATGGTTATAAATTTTAACGCGCGGTTTAAATGTGTTATCAAACGATTATATGTTATGTTAACCCACGACGCATTGACATGTGACCACAAATATGTGCGGTTACAGTTTCTGATTGCGGGTGGTTAAGTCTTAACCCCAGGTTCTATGACTACACCCATGTGACCAGTGCCAGCGAAAGGGGTGGCTCGCGCGTAGCCCAAGGGCTAGCGCGTGGCCACATGGAGTCATGTGTCCATCCGAAAGGAGCGCGCGCCCAGGCAAAGGGGGATAAAGCCCAATTTAAACTATTATATAGTTTTAAAGTGGTTATTTAACCAATTTTTGATTAATTTAAATGTTATTAGCCCATTTTTAATGTAATTGGGAGTTATTGGGCTTTTTTAGAGCCTAATTTTTGGGAGGAAGTTGGAGATGGATAACCAACTTCCCCACTATTTAACCAAGGCCATTTTGAGGCCAATGGGGGAGCCTTTTGAGAGCTTTTGGATGGTTTTGGAGAGAAGAGATGCTGAGGCAAAGCCAAGTCTAAGCCAGTTTGAGGCAGGGAAGCTGTTGAGGAGGAGATGCTGTCGGACAATTTCTGAGAGCTCGGGACATCCGTTTCAGGTGCCGTAAGTTGTGCAAGATTCTAGAGATCTGGGAGAACATGACTAGATCAGTCTGGAAGCAATCGGCATTGTAAAGATGTACTATTAATCTTTCTAACAAAAATAAAGAAGCCTCCCCCACAAGAGAAAAGGCCCGGAGACGTAGGCAAAGTTGTCGAACTCCGTTATCAACCTCTGTGCATTATGGTTTGTTGTTTTCATTGTTTTTCAGATCTGAAATTATGTTAATGGCTATATAATTCATTTCTTTTCTCTCTCTTTCGTTAAGTTTCCCAATGGTCAATTAATGCATGCTAAGAAAAAAAAAAACTCAACCATAGTCATTCGAAAAATCCTAACGGATCAAGTGGTATCAGAGCTAGTTGACGTTTGGAATTGAGTTTTGCATGTTAGCCAGGGAAGAGAACATCTCAAGGAGGAAAATGGCATCTACAGGAGGACTTTCTCAAGATGAGAAGGAGTTCAGAGATTCGGTGTTTTCCATGGCCGAGATGGTGAAGGTGTTGTATGAAGACTACTTGGAACGAAAAAGCACGGTTCAAGCGAAAGCTTCAAAGAACAACAAAGGAAAAGAAGCATTGAAGGAAGTTCCTTCTACATCTATTTCAGACAACATATCTGAGTTATGTAGTGAAGGTTTCTCAGCAAATTTTCCTCATTCTCATCAAGTTGGTTTTGGTGAATTCGAAAAACACACAAAAGGTGTAGGTTTGAGAATATTAACCAAGATGGGTTATGAAAAAGGAAATGGCCTTGGACGTCGAGGTCAAGGCATTGTAAATCCTATTGAGGTTGAGGAAAGGCCTCGATACTTAGGATTGGGATATGAAAGAGGGGACCTTGGAGAGTCTTGCAAGATGGGTTCCAAATCCTCGGAAGCAAGTGATGCTTCAAATGGCCAACTTAAGACATTGCAGGAACACTTCACAAAAGGAAATGGCGCACCACTTCAGGACTATGGTAGTGAATGCAAGCCGTCTCCAAAGAAAAGTGAAGATCAGCATGGAAGGTATAATGGTCATGTTTTTGTTAATTCTCCTTTTGATTATAACAAGCATAATCAAGTAAACCGGAATTTGTGGAAACTTTATCCATGTGCTTATTGTCATTCACCTAAGCATTGTATTGCCAAGTGTTGGAAGAGACAAACTTTGTACAGGAAACCTATGTTGTCCAAGAAGGAAACACGACGTAAAGGATCAAGTCCACAACGGAAGAAGGAGAAGGTTAAGCAGGTCTGGATGCCGAAAACTTGTTGTACGTTTTGCAACAAGAGTGGACATCAAAAGGCTAGCTGTTGGAAGCTTAATCCAGAGCTTCGTCCAAAGAAGGGAAAAAGGATTTTGCATGCACCCACGAAGGAGGAAGGATTACCAGTGAAGCAAGAAGAACACCGTGAAGGAAGGAAAGCAGTCACTTGGTTCTGCCAGAAGTGGATGTCTCAGCTTCATTGTGTTTTGCTTCCCCTGATGTAATCATCTTTCAGAGACAAAGAGCAAGCTGGGTGGCCTATCCCGAGCTTGTCGAGTGGTCAGTAACATTTTGGGGACCAAAAGGTCTTATTGTTGGGAGGTGTGATCCGAAATCGGATTCAGAAGCCTGTCAGGGCATGAAAAATGCTCAAAAATGAAAGTGCTCAGAATCCGACGAAACCAACACCATTGCGTCCGTCTCGTCTTCCTGATTTCATTGGTATAATTTTTATGTCAAACGGAGTCCGTATGGAGAAGATATCGCATTCTGTCCGCCGAGCCAAACAAGCAAAATTTTGGAATGCAGACTGTATCTATCCGTACAGTCCGTACAGGACACGTGTCAGTCCATACAAGGACATGTGGCAGGTCCGTATGATGACATGTGGCAGATTTTGTACAGGACACGTGGAGGCTCCAAAGCGTGACACGTGTCAGGCTGATTTGGCATTTTTGGCGCGCAGTTGGACCAGTTTCGAGGTGACACGTGTCACCACTGGAAGGGTGACACGTGGCATGGGATGAAGTCAGCATCGTACGGCGGATGATGTGGCAGGCTTACGTGGTGGATGATGTGGCAGTATGGCGCGCTGACATGGCAGATGACATGGACGAATCATCGATCGACACGTGGCATCATTTGGGCGAATGGTAAGGTGCCACATTGCCCAATCACAGGCTGCCACGTGGCACCCCGGGTTTAGCCAATAAGGGCTATGTCAAAAATTTTTGTGGCCCAGGGGATTCGAACCCCGGACCTCCCCACCGGTTAGTGCCTTTGTTATGGACCTTTGACCATTCGACTACCGTGTATTACTCGTATTGACGTGGATTGTATTAAAACCATGGCTATATATCAATCGTAGCATTAACCGGGGCACGTTCATTGGAGTGGATGTTTACGGTTGGCACGGGTAAAGCCCTGACCCACAATCCTATGGTGGAAATGCTATGTGACCAAAGTTTGTATGGGCGGGGTATGTAAAACCCACAGTCGTGTTAATATGACTATTACCAAAAGTTACGTGCGGTTTTAAATGGAGTTAGCACGGTTATGGTTATAAATTTTAACGCACGGTTTAAATGTGTTATCAAATGGTTATATGTTATGTTAACCCACGGCGCATTGACATGTGACCACAAATACGCACGGTTACAGTTTCTGATTGCGGGCGGTTAAGTCTTAACCCCAGGTTATATGACTACGCCCATGTGACCAGTGCCAGCGAAAGGGGTGGCCCGCGCATAGCCCAAGGGCTAGCGCGTGGCCACATGGAGTCATGTGTCCATTCGAAAGGAGCGCGCGCCCGGGAAAAGGGGGCTAAATCCCAATTTAAACTATTATATAGTTTTAAAGTGGTTATTTAACCAATTTTTGATTAATTTAAATGTTATTAGCCCATTTTTAATGTAATTGGGAGTTATTGGGCTTTTTTAGAGCCTAATTTTTGGGAGGAAGTTGGAGATGGATAACCAACTTCCCCACTATTTAACCAAGGCCATTTTGAGGCCAATGGGGGAGCCTTTTGAGAGATTTTGGACGGTTTTGGAGAGCAGAGATGCTGAGGCAAAGCCAAGTCTAAGCCAGTTTGAGGCAGGGAAGCTGTTGAGGAGGAGATGTTGTCGGACGATTTCTGAGAGCTCGGGACATCCGTTTCAGGTGCCGTAAGTTGTGCAAGATTCTATAGATTTGGGCGAACATGACCAGATCAGTCTGGAAGACAATCAGCATTGTAAATATGTACTATTAATATTTCGAACAGAAATAAAGAAGCCTCCCCCACAAGAGAAAAGGCCCGGAGACGTAGGCAAAGTTGTCGAACTCCGTTATCAACCTCTGTGCATTATGGTTTGTTGTTTTCATTGTTTTTTCAGATCTGAAATTATGTTAATGGTTGTATAATTCATTTCTTTTCTCGCTCTTTCGTTAAGTTTCCCAATGGTCAATTAATGCATGCTAAGAAAAAAAAAAAAACTCAACCATAGTCATTCGAAAAATCCTGACGGATCAACAGTCCTCTGACCCAGAAATGAATTATCATTCAAGATGGTAGTTGGAAGGCCATCCTCAAGAGTTAATGAGGATATGGGGTAGGGTACCCATCTGTAAGGCTTCAATGCCTGACCACGAATTGGCATTCAAACCCACACAGCCTTGTTGAGGAAGGAAAGAAAGGAGGTAATTCGAGGGACATAGACAGATCTGCAAGATAGTAGAGTAGAGAGAACAATCTGGAGAAGAGAAGAGAAGCATGTTTTCGACTTTGGAATAGGGAGAAAAGATGAGAAGCAAGCTCGTTTTTGGAAAAAATAAGCCATGGGTAGGGTTTGGCTATAAGATGATAAACGAGGTTGATGCATGACTGAGGAAGTACTCGTGCATACCTTCTTGATTGAAGTAGAGAAAACCAGTTGCCAATTTCCCATGGGAGGAGGAGAGTAACCTTCATCCCTGACTATCATGGAGAAAAGAGAAGGAATATCTCTCAGAGCATCATATTCTAGCTTGGCGGTGGCCAGTGGTAAATCTGATAGGAGTGGTTGTGCCTATGGTTGGGAGGAAACATGCACCCCTTTCAGCAGTCGCTTCAAATTTTCCATTTATGATAAGTATTCTCATACTCTGTGTGTGTGTATATATATATATATATATATATATATATATATATATATTGGATGCGATGATCAATGTATGTGTTTATGGTTAAGTCTTTCAGTATTTGAACAGTTATTAGAAATGTTCTTTTGACTCTGTAAACTGTTATATCCATATAGTCTTTGATTTATCTCAGTGTAGCTACTAGAGAGTTATGGGATGTAAATCCGTAGTAGAGTCGGGGTAGGATTGAGTAAAACGTCTAAATCCTTCCGACCCTTTGAAGTTTACCTTAGCGGGAATGTCAAGTTTAACTTGAAGGGAGAAGGGTGTTCCCTTTAGACTATCCTCCCATTTGACCGAGGGCTCATGCTCATGTACTTAATCTATTTTTCTGCTAAACATATTAGCACTTAGACCACAATATTTACCAAAGGACCCATGTGACCAGGGCCTAGGAACCCTGCGCTAGTCCGAAAGGAGCTAGATATTTCGACTTCAGGACTTCGGGACTTGTGACTACACAATCCTCGAAAACCATCGAAGGATGAAGTCGCAAATTGATGGGAGCCTCGATCTAGGGATCCAATTTGGATCTCTCTCAGCTGTTAGATCATACTTAGGGAGAGAAGAGTTAAGTGCTTCAACGAAGTTCTACTTTAGGAGAATAGGAGTGGTCTAATGCCGAAACTCATGAATGTTGTAAATCGAGACCGTTGAAAATGGAGGGACACGTGTCCACAAATCAACAATTATCTGTATGTCTGTGTATTTAGTGGTATAGGGACGTGCAAGTTTCCCCAAAGCTCTGCAAGCCAGAGTAAATCTTGGTTGTGGATGCTAGGTACACGTGGCGATAGATATTGTGTGGTCTGGAGAGAAATCCAGGAGATACATGCCGAACTCTCAAATGACGAACTTTCTAAGTGACAAGGACCGTCGATCCTCGGATACCTCAGGATCCCTTTCAACCATTGATATAAGAATCCCATCCTCGATCACCCAACTGACCAGGAACGTGTCGTGGAGTAACACATGGACCCTAATTGTCCCCCATCTAAGGTTTTCCATCGAATTGGAGCCGTCGGATGAGAGGGCACGTGGAAAGAGATCCCATAGTCCGGAGACTTAGTACTTTGGAGGAACTTATCCAAGAACCTACAGAGTGTGAAAACCTCAAAAGTCATGAATGTCGAAATGAATATCGATCGTAGGTAGGTTGAGGACACTTGGAACCAAATTAGAGAGTCTGAAGACTTAGCTCTTCGAGGAATTCATGATTTGAGGATTTGGAAAGTTCCAAAGTCCGAATTTGTGAAGTAATGAGAGTCGTAGATTTAGGGATCCACGTGGACTCCTACTAAACATGAGATCGAAGGGTTTGAAATTTATCAGTCCAAGATGACATGGCATAATGACATCATTTGATGTGGCGTGGACCAGCATTACATGTGCCATGTGTCACCCAGATTTGGCCAATTCATAGACCCCTTATGCCTATTAGAGCATGACACATGTAACCCCCTAATGATGACACATGTCACCCCTTGACCCTCGCCGCATGTTAGCTTCGGGTTCATGCCCACCTGGCCAACGTGGACGATGATGTGTCTAGAACTCCAGGATTCGGGATAACTTCGGGAGTTTGGAATATTTGAGTGTAGTTTGATAAAGGAAGGTTCAACAATGATTCTCGATCATCGAACATCGAAGGACCAACGACAATCGACGATCGCTGAAACGACAAAGGTTCAATGACGACCACCGACTTCCGAAATGCCGAAACATAGTACGTTCAACGCAAAATGTCAATCTTCGATTAATAAATGGCCAAGGCCATGTGGATCAATCTTGAAGCCCCCGTTTTTAACCATAGGATCTCGATGAAGGACTTGGACCATTGATTCCCTTTGTTGTTCGGGGATCCGAGAATTTGACAACACCATTGGAACTCCCAAAGTCTGGGAGTTCCAAAGTGCCAAAACCTTAACTAAGAAGACTCTTAGCTCTCGATTTTCAGCCCAAGGTCATGAGGAGGACCCTGCCATATGGTTTAAGTGCGTAGTGGGAGATGTAAACTTCGGGGGAAAATAATATGAGGGTTTTTCTTAGTAAGGGATTGAAAATGAACCAAGGAAAAGCGAAAATTTGATGCCCCATCCCTAGAAAGGGTATTTAAGGGGTTGGGTGTTTTACAAATTGGTGTCAGAGCATGGAAAAAACACTTGGCATGCTTGGGCTCATGCATGAGTCGCATAAAAAAATTATTAGAGAACTTATGGGTAACACCTTACCTTACCCCCCTTCTATAAGAAACTTGTCTGAACCTCTACTGAAGAGAGTAACGAAACCTTCTATTGTTGATAGATATTTTGGAATTCTTCACCGTAGGTTGTTAATGTTTCCAAATAAAGAACCGACTTCACCTTGCAATGATATGTGTTGTTCATGAATTGGTATATTAGTAACTAATAGAAAAAATTTATCAGCACTCAAGCAATCAATGAACAACAAGAGAACTACAATGTAAAGGATGGTGACACATGAGGAGTTGAGGGAGAGCTCCCACAATAGAGAGGAAGAATCTAATGAAAGGAGGGTGGTGGAAACCCCTCCAGATTTGGTCGAAACTGTAAGAATCCTCATGGAATAATTATAGATTTATAAGGCTGACAATGAAAGGTTGATCAAGGAGAAGGAAAATAAGACTGAAATTAATGCAGTCCTACTTCAAAGTCTATCAGATATACAAAGGAAAATGCAACATGGTCCAGTTTCAGTCATGTGGACAAGCATCAAACTGAGAAAACCCCAAGTCCACCTGATATACAAAATCATGGTCTAGAAAGTGGCCACACCAGAAGGATCACCTCAAAGAAGGCCCAACATGGAGCCAAGATACATTCAATGGAAGATTCCTCTGGTAAGGACACTGGCAACTCCAAGGAATCTTCTAGTGGAAAAACTAGATCCCATTCCCAGACGAGAAGAAAGAAGAGGAAACAATCCAAGAGTCATGACCCTGAAGAGTTCAAGAAAGAAAAACCACCCACCTTCGATGGAGAGATTAAGTAGGGGGAATAAGCAGAAGTTTGGTTTCTCGGCTTGAAGAAGTACTTCATAGTTCATGACTACTCATAAAACTTAAAGGCTCAGATAACCATTTTCAACTTGAATGGGAAAGCTTCCATTTGGTGGGAATACCTTAGGAATATGAAAGGAATCCATGAGATGGACTTGTCATGGAAACAATTTGAGAAATACTTCACGAAGAAGTACCTGTCAGAAAAGTACTTTGATGGAAAGACCAAGGAGTTCTATGAACTCAAGCTGGGACAACTCACCATAAATGAATATGTCAACAAATTCTTTGATCTGATGAGGTATGTGCCCTATATAAAGGATGAAAAAGTAAAGATGCAACGATTTATTAGTGGATTACCTCAGTCCTTCCAGGATGAAATTAATTTTGATGAGCCAAAGACTTTAGAAGATACTCTTCGAATAGCAAGGTATTGCTACGAGAAATTCAAGAATAAGACAGAACCCCATGAAGATTGGAAGAAGAAAAACAATTCGGGATTTAATAAGGGGTTTAAATCCTAAATATTTAAGAACCATGGTAAGAGCTCTAGGATGAGCCTTCCTGCCAGAAGTGTGTATCAGGAAAATTTTCCATCCCAGAGTGGAAATAAACCATTCAGAGAAGCTCCAAGTAATACTGATAACACAAAGAGAGAACCCTTGAAATGTTGGGGTTGTGGAGAGGAACATCTTCTAAGGGACTGTCTGCATAAGAAATAGAACAATGGGAGGGTCTACAACATCCAAGAGGCTACCACAATCAATGACATGGCTAGGATCCTGCCACAAATTTATGCATCCTTGGATAATAGACAAGTTGACCACCAAGATTTAGTGGTGAAGATGGAAATTACGATTGTCAACCATCGTGTTTACATTTCAATTGACCTTGGTTCTAATTTTAGTTATGTTTCCCCTCAAACTGTTGATAAATGTAAATTGCAACAAGTTAAACTGTTAAGGTCCTAACCCGCACATAGGTAGATCAATGTATTTGGATGTAATAAAGGTCAATATTAATAAGACCTTTCAATAAAATAGAATA
>ML783599.1:170732-228672 GCA_009831015.1 Picea engelmannii
TTGAAGGAGATGTTGGACAAAGCCTACATTCGACCTAGTGTGTCTCCATGGGGAGCACCAACCTTATTTGTGAAAAATAAATATGGCATACTCAGACTGTGCATAGATTATAGACAACTCAATAAGATGATCTTCAAGAATAATTATACCTTGCCAAGGATTGATGACTTGTTTTACCAATTAAGGGGTGCCACAATATTATCCAATATTGAATTGAGGTATGGATAACATCAGGTCTGAATTAAAGATGAAGGCATCCACAAGACAACCTTTAGGACAAGATATGGTCACTATTAATATGTGGTGGTGCCATTTGGGCTTACTAATGCACCAACCACTTTTATGTGCTTAATGAATAACATATTCATAAATTTATTGGATAGGTTTGTGTTGGTTTTAATTAAAGATATATTAATCTATTCCAAGAATAGAGAATATCATGAAGAACATCTCAATCTAGTACTCTAATTACTAAGAGAACATCAGTTCTATGCTAAGCTTAGTAAGTGTGAATTTTTCCAAAAACAATTCCATTACTTAGGCCATGTTATATCTAAAGAAGGAGTGGCAGTTGATCTCGATAATATTAAAGCCATCATGGATTAGCCTACCCCAAAGGATGTATCTGATATCATATCCTTTATGGGCCTAGCAGGATACTATAGGAGGTTCATAATTGGATTCTCCAATATTGGTTTCCCAATCACCTCCCTTTAGAAAAAGGGGGTTAAATTCATTTGGACATCAGAATGTGAAGAAATATTTCAAGAGCTGAAATACCTTCTAACCAATGCACCTGTTCTGAAGATTGCAGACCCAAACAAGGACTTCCTTGTGTGTATAGATTTCTGCAAGGAAGGTATTGGGGGAGTCCTTATGCAAGAAGGACATGTGATTTTCTATGAATCCAGAAAACCAAATGAGCATGAATTCAATTATGTGACCCATGATATGGAACTGGTTTCCATAGTGCATGCTTTAAGAATGTGGAGGCATTACCTCTTAGGAAGACAATTTTTACTTATGACAGACCATAGTGGATTGAGGTATTTGTTTGACCAACCAAAACACAATGTGAGACAAGCTAGGTGGATGGATCTCCTTAGTGAGTTTGATTTTGAAATCAAACATATCAAAAGAAAGGAGAATAGGGTGGTTGATTCCCTTAGTAGAAGTATGAAAGTGGATCACTTGGAAGTTGTAAGCATCAGTGAATCAGAAATCAAAGAAAGATTCAGACGTGCACAAGAAACATATGCATTTTTCAAGACTGTGACATTTTACTTAAAACAAGATCCCACAAGGCTGAAGTACGAAGGTTATCAGATGCTTAATGAAGGCCTACTGACTTATAAGGTAATATTGTATATTCCAAATTGTGATGACTTGAATAGATTCATAATGGATGAACTACACAAAAGACCATATATTGGTCATCCTGGTTATCAGAAAATGATCATGGTCACTAGGAAACTATTTTATTCGATCAGATTGAAAAAGGACATACCTAATTACTTAGTTAAGTGTCTAGAATGTCAGCAAGTCAAGGCAGAGTACCGACACCTGACAGGGTTTTTGTAGCCCCTACCAATTCCCAAATGGAAATGGGAAATCATCTCCATGGATTTCATCACAAAATTACCAAGATCAACCAAACAGAATGATGCCATCATGGTAGTTTTGGAAAAACTGAGCAAGGTTGCTCACTTCATACCCATCAAGTCAACTTGCAAGGAAATAGATATTGCCAACATTTTCCTGAAAGAAATATTTATACTACATGGCATGCCTAAGGAAATTATATTTGACAGAGATACAAAGTTTACTTCAAACTTTTAGAAATCTTTGTTTGTTGGTTTTGAAACAAAATTTCTCTTAAGTACATCCTATCACCCTCAAATTGATGGGCATATAGAGAGGGTAAAACAATTATGAGAAGACATGTTGAGGATGCATGTAATGCATCAACCCAAGAAGTGGGAGGAATACCTACCACTGGTAGAATTTTCCTACAACAATGGCTATCGAGAGTCATTAAAATGAGCCCTTTTGAAGCCCTCTATGGAAGGAAATGAAACATTCCAATCAGTTGGAACAACCCATTATAAAGAGTTACAATTAGGCCAAATATGCTAAAGGAAATGGAACAACAAGTAATTAAGATCAGACAAAATATGAAGATAGCCCGGGATAGAAAAAAGAGTTATGCAAACACGAAAAGGACTCCTAAAAAGTTCAAAGCATGGGATCACGTGTATCTCCAAGTTAGACCCAAGAAAATCTCTTTGAGTATGGGATCTTGTTCCAAGCGACAACCTCGGTATTGTAGACCTTTTGAAGTTTTGGATAGAGTGGGACCAGTAGCCTATCAGATAGCACTGCCTCCCACAATGAAGGCACATATTGTTTTCCATGTTTCTTTATTAAAGAAGTATGTACATGATTCTAATCATATTATTGACTGGTCTATGATTCAAGTGGAACCCAAGGGAGAATTCCTGCTAGAACCTCAATGCATAATAGACAGGAAGGAAACCACACTTAAGAACAAAACCATGGCATAGATCAAGGTGCAGTGGGAACACTTTGGCCCAGATGAGGCTACATGGGAAATGGAGGATGCCATGAGACATGCATATCCACTTTTGTTTACTTCTGTACATACAAAGTGTTATCACTGAAATATTGTCTGCAACATTGCACACAAATGGTTACAAAAATACAACAATTCCAATATAAATTAGTTCACGTGTAGCACCAAAATGCATTTCAAAAGGTAAAAACTATACAATTGGAAAAAATTGACATACGCAAACTCACTAAAGGAAGCGCGCGGGCCAACGAAGCCCGTAGAGCACACAATGTGCCATATGTGCAACTGTGTACGAGAAAATCCACACACTTCTGTGAACGGTGCATTTATGGTTCTGGTCAGCCCCCCAACCACTTATGGACCAGCTCCCAACTTGATTTGACCTTCAAATCTGGGTGAAATCCAAATGGGGGGCTGGTTAAGGACCAAAGGGTCCCCTAAAGGGCCCCTTGTTCACATAAAGAACCAATTGAATTTTTCCTTGAAGAAATTATATAAATAGAGGCCATGGGTGCACTAAGAAACCAAGATCTTCATAGTACTGTTATGCTGCCTGAATTCTCCCTTGAGAATCCTCTTTTCTCCTAGGAGTATTCAAGCATCATTGCAATAGGCCAGTCCACTCACCTCTTGAGGGAATAGGCATTGATTTTATTCATCATTTTCCATTTTTCTTCCATTGTAAGAAGAGATATGCATTAGGGAACTCAAGAGCCCTCCCAAGGAGTAAGAGGGGACTCATAAGTCCTCATTTTTCTCTACGGTGTTTTGCCAACTAATATAGTTATCCATTGGTGGCATAATCTTGTTCATTGGTTGATTGTTTATGGTTCTAAGTTTCTTATGCATTATAGTTTTTATTTCCTTAGTTGTTTTAGTTTGTTTACTTGTTTATTTCATGTGTTTGTCTTGTTTAATCCACTCACTAACCTTTGTCTTGTCTAGCAGGCCCAACTAGGCATGCAAGTGCCATTGTTTTGATCACCCAAGTGACTAAACGAGCACAACGGATTAGCGACCATATTGGGGAAAGGTATCAAATTCCACCCTATTTGGGCTTAGAGAGAACTTATTTTTAATCCATTTGTATTGAAGGTACCAAAACCGGCCCAACCTTACCTGTCAAAAGCAAAATTCTGAGCTAGAGGAGGAGAATTTCACTCAAAAACAATTCCCCCGATGCGTATCATAAAGTGCACAGGCATTCCATCCCACATACGCGCACTCAGCGCACTGTGTGACCAAACAAATTATGTTCTCTCTTCATTCTGCACACTATGCGCCCACTGCACCTCTGTCAGAATTGTAACTCGTGCACATTTCTAGAGTTTCAAAATTGTAAGGGATTTTGTGATGATTTGAAGGCCCCTAGACTTCAAATTCTGTCTTTCATGCAATTTGTAATTCCCATGCACTCCACTTAGAATCCTTTCCCATATGAAAGGTTATATAAACGTAGGCACTTAGGGGGTAAAAAGAACCAAATATTCTCCTCTTTTTCTCTGGTTGCCACATGGATGGCTTGTTTGGTTTGTAAAATTTAAGTTGACATTATTGCTATCACAAAATAAAACACTTACATTGGGACCAGAAATTAACTTTGATCATTGAGTATGCTCTTCTCTCGCACCATAGAGAGATATTGAGAATCAGAAAGGTGGTTAAGGGAACACTTCATCTCCCTTAAAAAAATTATTTAGGAGAGGACAAAGCCTCCCTAGGGCTCCTCTTGGTTTCTTTTTGAAATCATCTTAAAGTTGTAAAGGGCCCATACATGCCCACATGTTTCAAACTTTGGATAGTTTCTTGAAATTGATTTCTTGGTTTACATCACTAGGGAAGTTTAAATATCATAGTAACAAGCCCATAAATGCCCACATGCTTGCAATCTAGGATAATTTTTCAAGATTTCTTAGTGTAAAAAACATTAGGGAATTTAAAGGATGTGTAAGGACTCATATGTCCACATGCTAGTTCTTTAGGGCTTTTAAAAATCCACAAGGTTGTACCAATGACACTTAGTAATCTAGGTAAAAAATATTTGTAAGGACCACAAGAAGTCCACATGTTGCAAATTCACACCTAAATTATTAAAATTTGGCACATTCTTTCACTTGCTCACACAGAAAGTCACTCCTCACTCACATAATTTCCATATTGAATTATAGAGATTGAAGTGGGTTTTCTCCAAAGGAATTCCGAAACATCCCACTACTTCTTTGGAAATTATCCACAC
This sequence comes from Picea engelmannii, assembly GCA_009831015.1. NCBI lineage: Eukaryota > Viridiplantae > Streptophyta > Pinopsida > Pinales > Pinaceae > Picea > Picea engelmannii. The sequence continues at coordinate 175,562 of ML783599.1, forward strand.
CCACTTAATTCAAACAAGATTGGTTCACACCCCCAATCTCTCAACCCACACCATCTAAAAATATTCTAAAAAATCACTAAGTTTTCCTCCACAGGAGGTGCCAAAAGATTTTTTTTAGTCTAGGTAGGATCTCGGGGGATGCATCCAAATAACCCCCCATTATATGGTTCTCACATTTTCAAACATTAGAAGTTGACAAATAGAGAACTTTCAAATCCTCCAAGTCAAGTGTTCCTACACCATAAGGCAGGGAGATACCCATGAAGGGTTGAAGTCCGAGGTCTGGTTCTTCTATGCATCCCCCCTCGAGACCCAACTCTTGGAAGGGATCCAACCCGTGACCCAATTCTGAGGCCAAAAATCTAAATGCCACACGTTGACCGAGGTACCTAGTGACCAAATTTAGGACATCTACCTAGGTGGAAATTGTGGGGTGCAATTGCACCTTGATCATATTTTTTGTGTCTATTGGGAAATATCGCCAGCTCTTTCAGAATATACACCCTCTACCCCTCATTATAACTTATTATTTCATCCTTCACTAGTGCCTCTTCCAATGGCTTCAGACCCCACTGTTGAGTGCTCTTCGAAGGTCCAGTTCTATTTGAGAGGAAGGACGATATGTATTTTAGGACACGATAATTTGTTTTATTTGTTCCCCCACGTAGAAAAAATCCACCTACCCATATCTATGATTATTTACAATTGATTTATGTATGATGCTCGGTTGATTACATGCAATTGTGAATTATATTATCTTGTGAAGGTCCAAATTAAATAAGTCTCTTGTTCATTTATTTCTCTCATCACCATTTCCACACATACACTTTTCTAGTCGAACATCATAGAGGACCCAAAGAATCCTCGTCATTCCAGACGCTTGCAAAATCTCCCTCCTATTCTAGGAGGAGTTCTTACTCTTGTCGACTCACCAACTCAACCATCTCACACCCCCGTGAGTGCCACTATTTTGGGATCATATTTACTTTGTTCCACTTTGATTGGGTCCAATTCTCAAGGACATCCATCCACTAGCTCTCCTTCACAAGGAGGCGGGGGGGAAACTTCTTCTCAAGGGAGAAGTACAACCCCAACAAATCCCTCTCAAGGGTCAGGTCCACTACATGCTCAGACCATGGCTGGAACTAATCTTCCACCATCTCCCCCCATGCCATATTTGGCATTTATCAACATTCTAATTTGACTAAACTCATGAATGATCCCACTTTACATGACCCCACATGGCCCAATATGCCTACCAAGCTACCTTCAGATATTCCAAAATTTGAAGGAAAATCAAGGGAAGACCCCACCAACCATGTTATGACCTTCCACTTATGGCGCTCTTCAAAAAACATCATGGATGACTCCACCCACTTAGGGTTACTTCAAAGAACACTCTCTAGTCCATCAGCCAAATGGTATGTGGATGAAAAACCAGGGTCCCATAGGACTTTTGAATCCTTGGCCAAAGCCTTTTTGGCCTTTTTCCAACTACCAGTTCGTCATGACACTGGGTTATAACTTCTCTCCGAGTGAAAACAAACCTCAACTATGCATATTTCCGACCACATCCACGAATGGCATCGGCGACGTAGTTTATGTAAAGCACAAACCACCAAAGAACAACGTCTCGATTGGTTTCTAAAATCACTTGTCTCTATACTTGCTAAAGATGTGGCATCCACCTTCCCCTAATTTGAAGAGGAATCCATCAACAAGGCTCAACAGTTCAACCTCATTTATGCTCAGTCAGGTTACTTATACACAGTATTACCTGATGCACTCAGACCCGTACCATTTGGCCAAGACAAACTTGGAATGTCTCACGTTGCAGATGGGTTGATTGGTACCACAACACACCACAACTCGTATAACCAACCACCACCTATGTATGGTGAACCTCAATGTCCAAAACCATATTGAGGTACATCTTATTACCCTCCTCCCCCTTACCAACAACCATACCCTATTTCTCCCCCTCCACCCATGAGTGGACCCATGCCGGCACCCATGATGTGCCCGACCTCTCAACCAAGTTCAGGTTCCCCTTCTACTTCAACATATAACCTGGGCACTAATGAATGTGCTTCACCTTCCTATGCACCCTATGGTTTGTTGCCACAAAACAATTTGTATTTCCTGTTTCCTGGTCCTCCATAGTTGGTTTCTCCTCCACATGGACAACCACACACCGACGTTAATTTTTTTCATCCCTCTCCCATTGAACAAATTCATACTTTTGAACAGTTGAATATGGAAAATCTGGCCCATCAGTCGAATAATGCCAAGAATAAAGGAAAAATCTAAAACAATAATAACTCGAGACTAGCTGTAAATAACCCCCAACAAAACCAACCTATTGGGGGCAACCAGAATCAAGGTAACCAGAACCCCCAAGGGGACAATAACAACAAACTCCAAGGGAAGAACAACAATAAAAATCTCAGGATGAACTTCCCTTGTTCCCTTTGTGGTGATTATGGAAATTATACTCACCATTTACCCCAAATTGCGGACTTTAAACAAATGTAAGAATCCATCAATGTGCCACGTTCTCCAGCTCCACCGCCCTTTAGTAGGCCCCACAACAGTATTTGCAACAACCACCCCTGACCATGTTGCAAAACCCTATTCCACACCAAGCTGTGATGAATACCCAACATGAGGTACATCTTGTCCCACTACAAATTGGACAGTATCAAAACCCAGGGCCCATCCACCCTGGAAATCCAACGGATCTCAATATCCTCCTCATTAGCGAAGAAGAAATTCTTCTACAAATGCGCGGTCGTCAATACATCACGCCCCTTGAATATACTCCAACCACTTCGTAAGTAGCTCCAACTACATCCAGACAACCCTTAATGATTCCAGGCCCTAATACTGAACCTACCATTCATATACCTCACATTCCATTACATCAGAATGTCAATAACCCTCAGGATAGGGAAGCACACATTTACAGTCTGGTCGATGACTTGGCATAGTCTCCTACAACCATGTCTGTATTGGAGGTTCTCCAAACCTTTCCAACTTAACAAAAATCCTTACTTTATTTCTTGGGAGCAGTCGACCCAACAGATACTAGACTCATCACATTTGATCTAGATGGTGGAGAACCTCAACTCCCCTCTCTGGTAGCTTTCCAGATACCAGTCAAGATTCAGAACATCATGGTTCATTGGTGTATCATTGAAGAAGGTGAATCCACATGCATCATGTCCAAAACTATATGGCATAAACTTGGCTCCCCTGAGCTAGTACCATCTGCCATCACCTTAAGAGCCTATGACAATTGACCATCCTCCCCTGAAGGGCTCTTCCAAAATGTCCTCGTTGAACTCGGGGGAAAAACCATCCTCATCGACAGTGAGGTTATCGACTCCCCGCTCGATTACAATATCTTGTTTGGACGTAGCTACATGTACGTTATGAAGGTAGTATCCTCTTATGTGTTTCAAAAGATGATGTTCCCCCACAATGGGAAAATCATCACTATCGACCAAATTACACATTATGAGCCTAACCATTCCACCAACATCGATAACATCTTACCTCTTGTCCGCACTAGCTCAGATTCTTTTTCTCTCATTGACATGGGCGCCGAAATTTTCAAGGACCCATCCTTGCTGGGGGCATACCATGGAGAACCACCTTTCATACACCCTTCAACACAAGTGTGTGTTGTATATTCCAATGGAACTAACACCAGAGACACCATTGTTCCCACTGAGGCCTCTCCACACCTCGACCTTCCACTAGTTAAAGAAATATTACCTCAAGAATTCATTGAGAACCCTACCACACCACTTATCCCCGATTTCCACCTCCCCCAAGGGAAAATCCCGATTTGGGAGACAAACCCTCAAGCCATTACTCAAATACCCTTCTTCTATCCCCAACCAAGAATTCAAGCATTTAAGGTATTTGTGATGCTTACCCTTCCCAACATGGTGCTTTCCATCCCTATATTGTATCTACACCCACCCGCAATGGTTTCTCAACCATCCCTCCCTCCTCAGTCAGAGGGAATCCCAATGCAGATTCCAGTACAGGCTCCAGTCACACCACCCTCCCCCCCCCACTGCCAACACCACTTCCACTATTGGGGGCAGATGGAAGAAGAAAGATCCCACATCTCCACTTCCTCCCCGAGTTCAACCTCCTTGCGCACTATGCGAAAGAGAGGGACACCCCACTAATAGATTTCCTTCCCTTCCCAAGTTACATAATCTAATCCAACTCCCTTGAGCAATCACATCGCTCGTCACTTCACCAAGCACATCTATTACTACTATAGCATCCTCCACTACAGGTAGTAAAGGGCTACAAACCAAATTTGCTTGTGCCATTTATTCAGAATATGGCCACTACACTCATCATTTCCCATATCTACCTCAGTTTCTCCAAATGCTAATGACAGTGTGGAAAACCTTTCAACAAGAGACCTCTCCACCACCACTTTTTGGTACTCACGTTACCAACATCCATTATGTCTCGTACTTAGTCCCTGAATGGATGAGATTCCCTTGCGTTCTTTTTGACTCACTTTCTCACTTCACCTACCGATGTCCTTTGATTGTGGCATACTGAGGTCGTCAGTCAACCCATATCCAAACAAATCCGATAACCTCACCACTGGTCCTGCCCTCTCAACATAACCTCCTATGAACCTGGGTCACTTCCCACCCCTCTATGGTTCATAGATATACTGTCTAAGGATATTCCCCCAAATCCTCCCAATTCTTCGGTTCATTTCCCACAGGAAATCTTACCCCCTACCATAGTTTATCACCCATAGTGTCTAGACATTTGGTTTATGTTAAGCGAGCCATTGCACCTAGTTTGCGACATCCCCTCTATGTCTTCACCGGTTGAGGACAATCACACTGTGAAAGTCACCCATGTTACCTCCTCGGATCCCCTATATTTTCGCATTTTTCACTACGTTGAAGATATCCTAGAGGAACTCAATACCCTTGATTTCCCATGGAATGTGCTCCATCACCGAGCACTTTTTCTCTCACAAGAAACCTTCGACCCTCCTAGCCAATCTTCCGTATGTTCAATTGAAGCCAAGTATTTTATTCCTTCAGGGCATATAGACTGGTTCAATAACCCTATCCCTACCCTATATGCTTTTGAAGAAGGCAACATAGCCAATATCTCCGCCACCATCAAAATTGACATTTCCATCAAACCGAGAATCATAGAATAAATCAACATTGTCGCCACATGCTCCCCTGAGGAACTCACATCTTACAAAGCTCTCTTTCAGGAATACTGGGATATTTTTTCCCAGTCATATACAGAGATGCCCAGCCTCGATCCTTCTATTGTCGAACATTGCATCAACACATGGCCATATGTCACCCTAGTCTGTCAAAAGCAGCGCCCACTTCACCCATCCAAATATGCGGCTATCAAAGATGAAATTGACATGTTACGCGTTGTTGGGTTCATTTACCCCATTGTGTATACCTCATGGGTTTCCAACCCCGTCCCCGTTAGCAAAAAATAGGGCACTATTCGCATCTACACCGACTTCCGCGATCTCAACCATACTTGTCCCAAAGAAACTTTCCAACGCCTTTCATCGACCAAATTATCGATGACTGTGCTGACCATGAGGCATTGTCCTTCATGGATGGGTTCTTTGACTACAATCAAATCCAAATACATCTAGTAGATTAGTATAAAACTTCTTTTACTACCCCATGGGGTAATTTTTCTTATCGTGTCATCCCTTTTGGACTAAAAAACGCAGGTGCTACATTTCAATAGGTCATGAATTATGTTTTCCATGATCTTGCTTGCATCATCCTCTCTTAATTGGATGACCTCACTACTCGATCTAGGAAACGAACCCAACATTTAGATGACTTACGCATCATCTTTCAATGATGTCGCCAGTACAATATCTGCTTGAATCCCCTCAAGTGTGTATTTTGTGTCACCGTCAGATTCCTTCTTGTGTTCATTGTCTCCCAACAATGCATCATGATGGACCCCCTCAAGGTCCAAGCTATCACATAAATTCCACCACATAGGAATTTGCACCAACTGCAGAGCCTATAAGGAAAAGGTAACTTTTTACGTCACTTTGTCCCAGATTACACCACCCATGCGCATAGTTTCCTCTGCTTACTGCATCATGATATCCCATTTTGATGGGATGAACATGCTCAAAACACTTTTGATGATTTAAAAGTGGCCCTATACAATTCCCCTTTGATTAGTGCCCCAAACTATGTTCGCGATTACATTCTCTACTTGTCAACCTCAACCGTCTCAGTAGCAAAAGTCCTTGTCCAACTAGGGGAGGATGGGCGAGAACATGTCATTTACTACATCTGTAATAATATTTCAGGACCACCCATGAAATACAATCATGATGAGAAACTAGCCCTCACATTTGTCCTCACAGTTCAGAAACTGCGTCACTATATCCTTCTTCGCACTACCAAAATCATAGCATATTCTAACCCCATGCAATACTTTCTTAGTTGACGACATATTAACGGAAAATTTTCCCGATGGATCCTCATCCTTTAGGAATACAACCTATAGTTATCAACTCCCAAAATAAAGAAATAACTCGTTCTCGCCGAACTCATTACGGTGTTTCCCTTAGACGCTAAAGCTTCACCCGCCAATACGGATTTTCCCGATGAACTCCTCTTCTTCATCCTGGTGGATGACCATTGGTATGGCGACCTTCTCATCTACCTTCGGACATAGAAATTTGGGTCTCATCTCTATCGAGATGATCAACAGTGCATTCACCATCAGGCCCCTCGATACCTCCTCATCGGCGACGTCTTGTACTGATATGGGGTCGACACCATACTTCGTCGATGTCTGACCATCAATGAAGCTGATAGAGTCTTGAACGATTTCCATAGCGGCGCTTGCGGTGGACACCTCCCAGGTATGTCCACCTCCCAAAAAACCATTCGAGCAAGATACTTTTGGCCCACACTGTTTCATGACTGCATCCACACTGTCAAGCAATGTGACAAATGCCAACTTTATGCAAACAAAGCCTGAGCGCCACCCTCTCTTCTACATCTAGTCATCACCACCGACCCCTTTTGTAAATAGGGCATAGAATTCATGACTTGCAATCCTCCATCTAGTAATGGACACAAGTGCATCGTCATGGAAGTAGATTACTTTACCAAATGGGTTGAATCCATGCCTACCTTCAACAATACCGTTGACACAACAACATGTTTTTTCTTCAACCACGTCATTACCCATTTCAGAATTCCACTACAGTTAGTATCTGATCATGGTAAGCACTTTGAGAATGACATCTTCACAAAACTCACCTCAAAGTTAGGCTTCTCCCATGAGTTTTCCTCCCCATACTACCCTTAGTCCAACAAACAGGTTGAGGTTGTCAACAAAGTCCTCAAAACCATGCTACAACGTACCGTCAACAAACATAAGACTAACTGGCATCATATGTTATTTTCATCATTATGGGCCTATCGTACAGCAATCAAAACTGCCACTGGTTTTACACTGTTTCATCTCGTCCATGGGATCGAATCCACCCTCCCTATCGAGTGTGAAATTCCCACATTACGCATTGCCATTGAGTTATTACCTGACACTTCTCCAATGGAGTCATGCTTGTTGACCTTAGAGTCACTGGATGAATATCGTCGGTCTTCATTATAGAACAACGAGGCAACTAAAAAATGGTCCAAATCCACCTTTGACCGCCATGTCAACCTTTGTTCATTTAACGAAGGAGATCTCATCCTAGCCTATGATATCGCCCGCGATACTCTCAATCATGGGAAATTCGAATCATTATGGAATGGACCCTACATTGTCCAACACTGCCTCACTAAATGCGCATACATCCTAGCCTCTCCAAAAGGCTATCCTCTCAAAGAACCCGTCAACAGGTTGTACTTAAAGAAGTTTTACACCTAAGCATAGCCATTCTACACTAGTATTTTTCTTTGTACACATTTGTAGAGTTTTTAGTCTTCTTTTTTCACCTCCACTCCTCATGTATGATCTACAATCTATGTTATTGAAAGATGCATCCTCCATCGGCCTACCACATCAGTTACGGTGATGGTTCTAGACGCTGGACACAGAATCTCGCTTCGGTCGCTTGGGCCCTCTATACCCCCTCACATGAACTACTCCACTCCAGCGACATATGTTTGGGCTCAACCAACAATAACCAAGCAGAATACGTTGTCGTCATTGGCCTCCTCTCCGAGGCCAGTCATCAGCACATTCATCACCTTAGCATTTTATTAGATTCCTAGCTTGTCATTCTGCAGCTCAACAATGTATATCGTGTCCGCGATCCTTTCCTCTTTCACAAATACCTGCAAGTTAGAATGTTATCTCGAAACTTTTATTCAATTACATTTACACATATTCCATGGCAATTTAATCAAATAGCAGATAACATGGCTAACCTAGTGTTAGATTGGAATTTATCACATCAAAACATCGTCACATATACATAGGCATCATACACTGGTCACATCATATAGATTAGACATCATCAAACCATCCAAAAAATATACACATGTAGACACAACAAAGAGACAAAAGATATGTATCCATATATATATATATCCTCCAAAGTGTCATATATGTTTACAAAATACAAAATATACAACGCTCGTAGGGAAGTGATTTCCCTCATCCCTATAGGTACAAAATGGCTACCCCCTACCCTATACAAAATGGGTATCAACTACCCAATACAAAATGGGCTCGCAAGCCTATATAAATACAAAACAATCGACACTCATGGTGCCCCCAAAACACCCCCCCAGGTACTCTGTCAGCTGGAGGCACCCCACCCGCTGGGGGTCCTCCAGGTCCAGGGGGAAGTCGACCAGTCATCACTTCCCCCGCTACAGTTGCTCGATGGATCAAGGTTCACCACTATACCGATACATCGACACATTGCTCCATGACCCTCTCATCCTAGATATGAACCCATGTGCCCTCCGACACACCCTAAAGAACCTCCTCAAACTAGCGATGAAGGTCCTCCATCCCCCCTATAGCCTCTACCCATAGCTCATGTGCTGGTCCAGCACCAGCATCATCAAATCTATGCCTCTGTCCTGCTCACTGCTCATGTGATGGCCTAGCACCAGCATCGTCACTCCTGTGTCGATGTATTACCCGCGGCTCTACTCATAGAGGTTGCATTGGCCCTTGGTGAGCTGACTTCCTGACCATCTCAGCCTCACGGCCTAGGGGCCCCACATCTACAAACAAAAAAACCAAAGGTAGAGTCAACATCCATATATATATATACATATTCATATGTTACACTATCAAAATCACAAAACATAAATACACAAACATACATCTCTAGTCCCAGTCCTCCTCAGGAGGCAACACCATGTATGGGTCGTGTCGGTAATCCATCCCACCATATGGATACCGTAGTATCACCTATGGCATATGATGCCACACACGTTCCACAGTGGTCATGAAGTAGTGGCCACCCTCTCCCCCCCATGACACGCCAACACCTAGGCCCACCGCATCAATCATGACTCCTGTGACCCTGAAGGCACCAACAAAATCCTCGAGCGCAACAGGGGCACCCTCTCCAAAAACCATGCCACCAGGATGGACCCAAACGAAAACTCACTAGATTTGGTGGTTCGACACCAGTGAATTTTCCCCATCATCCTAGAGTGCAGCATCATCCCCGAGGAAAAAATGTCCCCATCTAAGACCCTCTCCACAATCCTCAGTTTACCTCCTGTGATCCACTGAGTCGCCAAGGATCCACAGATCCTCACTACCATGGAAGCGATACACTGAGGAAAGAGCTCATCCATCACCCCCGATACGGATAATGGAACATGACATTGGGTTCATTCCTAAACAGTAACATCATGCCATGTCCACCAATCTCACATCCCTCGGTAGCTTAGGGTCAACAGGCAGGGCTATCCCCCAGAAGGGGAGCCTCGTCAGAAAATATACATCCTCCACATTTGAGAGTGTTAGCTACTTTCCCCTCACAATGAAGAATGACAGATTAGTGATCCACATGGATATCATATACTGAAGTAGGAACTCTTGTGACCGTAGCAATGGGCACTCGAAGAACTTGAGCAACCCGCAGGCTACCAAGTGTCTCCAAATGCCTGGCTTCTCTCTCACCGCCACTCAGAGGTGCTCCTAGTCTCGCTCCCTCTAGTGGAATGGCATAGTGACTCTCCTATCACAAGATGATCAGCTGCATCCACATAGAAACACTTGGTCAACCCTCATCATCCATCAAAAATATCAAAAAAATCAAAATTCAAAACACCCTTAGCCTCGCCTCCAGTGCACAGCTTTCACCCCCACAAGTGTGCACATGTGGGTACCTGTTCTTTTCATAGTTGGTCACTAATACACAACTGTCTAAGAAACAATTGTGCATCAATGCACAACTGTCACCCCGATAGGTGCACACATAGGCCCACTTGTTCTCTACACAGTTGCGCACCGATGCACAATTGTTTGAGAAACAGCTGCGCACAGTGCGCAATTGTAATATTAACATGTGCACATCTCATGTGTGCCTATTGTTCCCTCCCCCGCGCCCCTATGTGAAACTTTTTCAAGAAAATCCGCAGATAATGCATGGGAGATGGAATTAAACTCGTGCATCTACACGGGGGTATTATTCCTTCTCCCGTGCATTAGTGGGTCCACCCCTAAACCTACCCTTGTACGACCCTCTGTATGACCCCTAACTCAAAACTAAGAAATTCATTCTATGAAGGAGGATGGGACCACTAACCTGACTCTCGCAACTCCCAGATCGGTCGGCTTGAGCTCCCATAATTTCTGAAACTCCTCCAAACACGCTCATCAAATCACTATAGCGATAGGTACGAATGATGTGGAATTGTGGGCCCACCTGCCATATATAGTCCCTTTTGCCAAACTTCCACACTCAGCTACAGGAGCCTAAATCCTCTATTTTCAAATCCATCTTCAGCCACGAGATCATGGTCCCACCATCTACATAGTCATGTTCCCCGGGTCACCATATGTACTTGGCCCCAGAGGAGCATTTTTTCTCACATCACATCCAAGTACACATGCTCATGTTAAAATTATCAAATAGATGTTATATGTTCTTTATAATTAGATATTGTTCATGTTAGGTATTCAGTTTTAATGTGTGTAGGTACCTGGTCATCATAAACAGCGCAACCCCTTCAGGTATATGTTCTACACTGGCATGTAATCATTCTCTCGAAATATCAATTGCATCTCCCAATCACACCCTCCAACGTTCACCTTTAGGGTCCCTACATCCGGCTCAGCAGTACCATCACCTCTACTGCATTTTGGTACTGTCACCCAGTAGCACTCTCCCCCACATGATTTGTCCCATTCATAGTTCCCCTTGGAAATTTGACACTCATGCTGCTTTCAACCCCTCGGGATGGGAGTCCCGATAGTCTTATGGACTTTCGAGAATAATCCACATACTTGTTCTCATAATCTTTATAGATTTCCAAATGGACTCCCATGCTATCTCATCTCAATTCTATATGAATGAACCTTTGTAGTATCATTAACCCTCCATTTCATCCACAATCAGTTCTCCCATCTGCAAATTGTCCACCATTCATTTACCTCATACAGAAACCCATCCATGGGGCTCCCCTCCCTCCACCAGTTCTCTTCGCAACTTGTTCCCTCACAGGCCAAGCCATCTCGCACTGGGGCACCCATTTTTGTATCTGTACACTCATCCCAAATTATTCTTTATTTAATTGGTAATTGTAAAAATCTTTTGTTTCTAGCATTTACTTATCTTTTTGTCGTCACCCTTGATGACCTTCTTTTTCCCGGAAACACAACCCATGTCACCCTTGGTTGGGGAGTCCACTCTCTTTTTTCTCATTTCGACATCGCTCACAAACCCCAGGTATCCCAAAGTCCATGTACCCATGATCTATGAGTTTGTCCACTTTGTCAAGCCTCTGGCACAATTTAACCCCATATCTAGTCATCCCCCTGACACTAGATATCGTTTTACGGTTGTTTCCAATCATCCTCCAAACATACCCCTACCAAGGAAAATCTTGAGTCTCACTACATATTGACTTCGTTTATGTTCCCCATAAATACCTAATCTCATCCCAATAGATTTCACAAATCCCTTTCCTTCTTGGAGTCGTGTCTCTCTTTCTGTCGACATCATCACAGTTCCCAGAAGGGTGACAGTATCTTGAATCTCATTACCTTTACAATAAGGAGTATCAGACGACACAGAGAGAATAATCATTTCTCTTTGATTCCTTTGACCCCCATAACATTCAACTTCAAAAAAATCTCATGTTATGATGGGTCTTACTATGCGACTATTGCAGTTGTTTTATACCAGTCGAAGACCTATGAATTTGTTAGGCCATCAATGCCTATGAGTCATCGACACTTATTACATGTGTCCTTGCCTCTTTTAAGAGTATGTTCATCATTCAGAATCGTCATCTGCCATTATCAAATGACCTTGGAGGGAACTGCAGTTATCTACATCAGCATACAATTTCAGTTATTGTCTTACATTTTGAGTTACATGACACGAGCATGGTGCATGCTCGCCTCGTTTGTAGACAGATTTTATTTTTTTTCCCTAGAGAAAGATTTGGGTCCCACAGTTTCCCCTCTCCCTCCAACAGATCGCTCTTGCAGTTCCTCTCAGCACTCTTCATTACAATGGCACTCTCAGTAGAAGAAACATTGATGTATTTTGGCTATACATGTGCTCCTAACCTCACACATTAGGGGGCATCTGTTATCACTGAAATTTTGTCCGCAACATTGCACGCAAATGGTTACAGAAATACAACAATGCCAATAGAAATTAGTTCACCTACAGCACCAAAATGCATTTCAAAAGGAAAAAACTATACAATTGGGCAAAAATTGACATGCACAAACTCACTAAAGGAAGCGTGTGCACAGTACCCGAGCCATCGAAGCTCGTAGAGCGCACAATGTGCCATATGCGAGACTGTGTACAAGAAAAGACACACACTCCTATGAATGGTGCATTTATGGTTCTTGTCAACCCCCAAACCACTTATGGACCAACTCCCAACTTGATTTGACGTTCAAATCTGAGTGAAATCCAAATGGGGGGATAGTCAAGGAGCAAAGGGTGCCCTAAAGGGCCCCTTTTTCACACTAAGAACCAGTTGAATTTTGCCTTGAAGAAATGTTATAAATAGAGGCCATGGGTGCACTAAGAAACCAAGATCTTCATAGTATTGTTATGCTACCTCAAATCTCCCTTGAGAATCATCTTTTCTACTAGGAGTATTCAAGCATCATTGCAATAGGCCATTCCACTCACCTCTTGAGGGAATAGGCATTGATTTTATTCATCAGTTGCCATTTTTATTCCATTGTAAGAAGAGATCTCCATTAGGGAACTCAAGATCCCTCCCAAGGAGGAAGAGAGGACTCATAAGTCCTCATTTTTCTCTATGGTGTTTTTCCAACTAATATAGTTATCCATTGGTGGCATAATCTTGGTCATTGGTTGATTGTTTATGGTTCTAAGTTTCTTATGAATTCTAGTTTTTATTTCGTTATTTGTTTTATTTTGTTTACTTGTTTATTTCATGTGTTTGGCTTATTTAATCCACTAACTAATCTCTTTCTTGTCTAGCAGGCCCAAATAGGCATGCAAGTGCCATTGTTTTTCTCACCCAAGTGACAAAACGGGCACAACACAGGGCATATCGATAGATAGAACATCTAGGACGATGTTCCTTTAAGGGGGAGGGGATTGTAATACCCCTCTTTCCCCCAGTTTGTAAATATAACTATAACTGGCCAATAGACTATGGTAGACTAAATATGTGTGAATGTTTGATTTGATGAACCTTTGTATAAAAGGGTCAATGTATGATTTTTTTGTTATTAATATATGTTGGATATGTGTTGCATAACTATTGAAAGGGGGGAAGTTTTCCAAGATAGACCATGGATGCTATGAGAGAGATGGTGAGTGGAAACCAAGAATGGTTGAGATGAACCTCACTAGATGAGTACCTACTGGGTGTAATTTCTCAACAGTCCTATGACCCTGAAATGAATTACCAGTCAGGCTAGTAGTTGGAAGGCCTGAAGAGTTAATGAGGAGATGGGGTAGGGTACCCATCTGTAATGATTTCAGGCCTGACCACGAATTGGGATTCAAACCCACACAACCTTGTTGAGGAATACAAGAAAGGAGGTAATTTTAAGGACAGAGATCGATCTACAAGATAGAAGAGTAGAGAGAACAATCTCGAGATGAGAAGAGAAGCATGTTTTTTACTATGGAATAGGGAGAAAAGCTGAGAAGCAAGCTCGTTTTTGGAAAAAAGAAGCCATGGGCGAGGTTTGTCTACAAGATGATAAATGAGGTTGATGAGTGACTGAGGAAGTACTCATGCGAACCTCCTTGCTTGGAGTAGAGAAAACCAATTTCCAATTTCCTGTGGGAGGAGGAGAGTAACCTTCGTCCCTGACTGTCGTGGAGCAAAGAGAAGGAATATTGCTCAAAGAATCATGGTCTAGCTCAGGGGTGGCCAATGGTAAATATGATAGGAGTGGTTGTGCTTGTTGTTCAAGATTCATTACTTAAGGCTTAGAAAGTACAGTGTCTAGGCATCCGAAAGTGAGTAAAGGATAAAGAAAAGGGGAAGTATCAACCTTCGGGAAAGGAAGCTAAGGATGATTTCCAAGTTGTCGTTGTCTCGCTTCCAACTGTTCCTGGATGTTTATATCTCGTTCAATCGCGGCCCATGAACATTCAATCTCTACATGTGGTGTCTATTTTAAGTATGGTATTGAAAAGGTTTAAAGCGATATGGGTTTGGTCCGACAAGCTGGGTTCAATATTAGGTTGTCTTGCAACGGGGATAGTCATAGAGGAACAAGAAAAATAAAAGAGAGTTCGAGGTTTTTGATGCTATGTCAATTTGATCGTATAAAAGAGAACTTTGAATCCAATATCAAGATAAAGTGAAAACCAAAGGCCTTTTCCTGTAACTGAGTTATATTTTAAATAAATGGTGTGTGAAATGTGAGAAAAACATTAAGATATCTATAATGCGAGGCTCCTATACAGGGAGAATCTCACCCTGTAAACAGAAGAAGAAACAGATAAGAAGAAATCTGACGAAGCATAAAATATGAAGATCTAAAGAGTTCATAGGTCTTGTACCTGCTAATAGCCGATACAGAGGAAAAACTGTAAACGATACAGACGACTAACAATTGATCACCACAGTAGAGGTTTTACTAAATTGCAGTAAAAACATTCATCAGATATATATATGCGAAATGAAATTGACTATGAAATCACAGAGGAAACAAACTCATAACATAGTCTTAATGGAATCAGGAGTCTTTAGATTGCTTTGTATTAATTTTCAAAAGGAGAGAGTCTCTATTACAATCGACCAAAAAGGTCCAGCCCATTTTCTTTCTTTTAATTTCATATTTATACAAACTTCTACATGCTAGAATCTCAATCGTTCTAGGAGTTTTTTCGGTTACAAAAAGGAGATTTAATCGCTTCAATTCTTTGTCTTTGTCCTCTTTCGAGCGATTGGAGCACCTTCCTTTCTTTAAACTTTGGTTTCTAAAAAATAGAACAGGCAGACACATGTCATTATTTGGTACCCGAAAACTGCCCCTTCGCCTATTGTGTGCAAGTGACTCACCTCTCCACCAATTGGGTTATCAACCTAGAAGGTTTCGCTTGGTTGTTTGCCTCAAAGGTGTAACAAACCTTCGCTAATTGTGGCAACTTTCCTCCTACTTGTCGGTCCTCAATGGAGATAGAACATAACAGTACACTTGGCTTTATTATCCACTTATCCACTTGGACTATATATGTCTGGGTTACCTGTGTTATTTCAGCCTGCTCTCTTTCCTCATTCTCCTTGATGTTGAGAAGGTTCTTGGCTATATCCACCTGGCCTAGTGTCTCAATCCTGCTTTCACTATCAAGACCCAAAAAACTTTCATCTATCACCCCGAGAGTTTCTTCACAAAAGTTTCTTACCTCTTTAGCTCGCTCTCTGCTCTCTGATATATTTCGTTCCCATACCTTCAATAAGATGTTACCTCTAGTCTGCTCTGGGATGGAGAGCTGGGAACTACTGCCCATTTCTTTTTATGTCGTGGCTATAACAACCTCTTGGAAAATGACCCGAGCCACCCCAACTTCTCTTTCTCTCAAGAAATGTCTTCCAACACTTGATCAATGATTTGGCAAAGGTTTTGAATGGTCTCCACCTTAGCAAGTAAATCTTGTTGAGTTGCTGACACTCTTTTTTGAATTTCTATGGCTTGGGATTGGAATATCCCGATATCTATCACATGGCTTTAGGAAAAAATTAATTTGTCCTGTAATTTCCCTATCAACTCCTCTTGTTGGATTATCTGGGATTGGTTGGTCTGGGCTGCATGCTGTGTTTATTTGAGATTGGATTTGAGTCGTTTGATTTCCCCTTGATCAACTTCCCTAGCTTGCTCTATACCTGTATTCACCTGATCTCTAGTAGCTGCCTCTACTGTAGCCAGCTTAGCCTCCAAAGTTTTGATCAAGCAGTTTTTCCACTTCAACCGTTCTTTTAGGGACACGACAGAAAATTGGTTGGCTGTAGCAAAATCCCCCAACGTCCCTGCTATCTGAGTTTCAAATTCCTCTTTTTTCATGGCTCTCCCATCAGTAAGGATTTTAAATTTCTTGGCTACCATGCCTGCTTCTTGATAAAGTTCTTGTTTCACAACGACCTTTCTCTTCTTATCGAAGAAAAAATCGTTCGAAGGCAACTCTTCCACAGTTATGAGCATTAGTTCTTCACCAAAAATCCATCCTGCGTTTGAGATCCCCTTTGTGGACTATAGGGGAGTAACATAAACGATGGGGTTGTCAATCTTCTTAGATGATTTCCTTGGGGTAACAAATGGGGTTGGCTTGCTTGGAGGGTTGGGGATCTCAGATTCCTGTTTCAAGCCCCTGGTTTGCTTCTTCTTTTCCTGGTGTTCCTCTTGGTCAGGTCCTGAATCTTTGGAGCCCTTGGCTTTCATTTTCTATACATCTGCAATCGGCGAGTTCTTACCCTGTAAGACCGGGGGAAGGAAACTCCACCGGTGTTCCTGAAATTTGAAGAAATCAACCATCTCTTCGAGCAAAAGGGTTTGAATCTGACTTAGGACCTTGGCATAGGATCTCACCCCTTGGAAGATCTCGTCATGAGGCGAATGATCATGTTCATACCTTTTGAGGCCACAACTCACCATGTGATTACCCATGATCATGTATGGGTCGTGTTTGTTGAACTCAATGTGGACTAATTTAATATCCTCCAAGGTTGTTGCCTCAGCTTTTGCGTGTCCAAAATCTAATAAAGAATATGTATTCAAATGAATGGGGAAGGGCGGCCATACCTTTTTCGAAAATCCTTTAAGTTCTTTGCCTATGCCACCAATCACAGTTTTCCTAGCGATTTCGCGACAACCCAGTCTATCCAGTATGAATAATGGTAGAGCATAGGGGGGAATAGAGGTGCCGAAAACCCTGATGTATGAAAATTCCGCCTCTAGGTACCAGTCGACCACGTTGCTCAAGTTGGTGGCGATGATGTCTGAAATCCTGGGCGGTGGGTTGCCGAAGATGGATACATGCATTGGTACCATTACCCAATTGAAAATTTCATATATAAATTCTATAGCCTTATCTTCCCAAAGTTTTGAGTGGTAGACATGGATAGGCTCAACCTCAGATGGAGTCCATCTCCAGCTCATTAAAGGGAAAGGTGTCATGAAACAAACAACATCCATGATGTAGGCGGACATGAAAAATGAAGCGGCCTTCCCACTCGCCTTCTGCATCCGATATTCGGTAATCCGGCTGGTTAAACTGTCTAACAAAAATTTGTCCCAGTCGAAGGAACAAGCTTCAGTGACTATATGAATTAGAGGCACCCATGGGAGAAAAAAATTTGTAATGTCTTCCTTCCCATACAACCTACAGGTCATCATTGCTATATATTTGAATTTTGGTTCCAAGGAAGAGATTGAATAAACTCCGTTACCGTCTACCCCAAACTTTGCGGGGTGCGAGACCCAATCCTTGATCAGATCAGACAAGTTTATGCCGTATTGCTCGCATTCTTTCTGCTTAAAACCTTCCAAAAACTCGGCATTGTGTGAGAATTTCGGTGTGGGTGACAAGTGGTACATCGCCTGCAAATGTTCTAGTCTGAAGGTCCCAATGGTCACCTTCTGCTCGCTCATAATAGTTCTGGTCGGGATATCCACATGATCTAATGCCCAACAGATCATATCATAATAGGGAAGGAGTCGTGGCCTAGCCGCTATCTTATGCATCTCTTCTTGAACGACGATTTTGTATTTCGTGGCCAAATCGTCCTTCTCATTATCGCTGGAATCATCTGAACAGTTCACCAATTCGGATTGAAGAACCTCAGAGACGTATGACCAGGTTCTGATAGAATCAATACTTCGGGGTGAAGTATCTAAAACAATATTTGAGCTTTGCCCTGAATTCTCATCTATCGCCTTGGATGCTTTTCATGGGGCCATGATAGAGGATTCTGACTTAGCTCTCCTGTAGTAAAAATGTGTATACATACAGAGATTAGCCTAAGGAGAAAAGCTTCTTTGCGCAATATAGAAATGAAATTTGAAACAATGAGAGAAAGAACTCTATATCTCGACCATTTAAAACCCTGGTGTCCTTATGAATAGAACAGCCAAATCGTTTTTTGAGAAATATTTAGCAATTAAAATAATATCTTTACCTATCACTTCACCCCATTTCAAATAAATGCCATAAATTTTGACGGGTCGTGACACAAGTTAGCGCAAAAACATTTAAATTTAACCCATAAATGGTGCATGTTATTATTTGTATTAATGCACTGATTAATGTGGCTTATCTTCTTTAATTAGGTTTTCTTTAAACTTTAATCACGCTTTTAGGTGTTCGTCGTATCGAGAGATTTCACTCCTATCATTCGACCCCCTAAAACCCAAGATCGCGATGACGCGATCTAGTTAAGAAAAAACGTGATCTGGATTAAAGGTTTAATTAATCAGTGTTTAATTAATATCGTGATTTCACGACTCAGGGCTACGAAGGTATAGTTTCTTGGAAGAGTGAATGCCGAGTCGTGAGACCCCAACATTGTTTAACTACAGTTTAAAACGACTTACCCCTGACACTAACCCGAGAGACTTTTGAAACTATCTCATAACTTCACCTATCAGAGTTATGATGGTAAGACTTTTGGGGAGAGCGATCTCTGAGATGCGAAATCCTAAAATCACTTAACTAAGGTTTAAGGAACTTTACTCTCGGCGCTAACCTAGGTAAGATTTCCAGGTTGTTTCACGAATTCGTGCATCGGGGCTTGGAAACTGTGTGACTTGTAACTCCTGAAACGCGATATCCCGAATTACATAAAAGTGAAAAATCTCGTTTAACTGTTAAATGGAAATGGCTTAGGAGTACAATGGCCATCGCCACTTCGCATATCAGGACTACTGAGATTTTCAATGGGTAAAGGTCACGAAGTAAAAGACAACTTAAAGGCCAACCTTTGAATTTAAGAATTACATTTAAACCAGTTGAGAAAGGCGGCTCCAACATAGGCTCCAACTAGGGATCCTGTCTTCCTGTGAGACGGGAAGAACAGTAGACCACGTGCCTATATTGGGTAAATGGAGTCATTGGTTTTATTTCTACGAAACTTTCTTCGGGAAAGGGGATACAGAGGGAAGAAGATATTTCATCTTTTACTTTTGAAAATCTTTTCAGCACTCAAATGCGTTTCAAAATCATATGCAGCCCCTTTCATGACTTTCTCTTTCTCGTTACTGAATTCAGGTCATCCTTAAAACAATCAAAACATTCCTAGGAAATCCAACAAATCTTGTGTCTTTTGGCTTGCATCAAACGAGGTAAATGACATGTTTTTTAATCGGGGAGCCCTGTCTGAACTTGGGGTGCAGATCGAGTTTCGAGAAATTTGATTACCAGAGTAGAGTGAGATTCACGTATGACAACCTTACAGATATCTCAGATATTTCTTCACTGCCAGCGAGCCTATTTAGTACCTCGGTGAAGTTATCTGGCCCTTTTTACTAAATTTCCTTTCACCACTTCGAAATATATTTATGCATTTAAATGTTGAGACGAGGGCAATCATTTCTGAATTTCCTTTCATCATCTCTTTGGACTAAATGGGGGCAATCAAATATGAATTTCCTTTCACCATCTGTCTTATAATTTAATTTTTAGAACACGAAGTGGGGACAATCAGTTTGTGTGAGGGATGATATCTGTTTAATATTTGCAGTGGAGGTCTGTCAAATTGCTTTGATTACTCGGTACCAACCTTCCCTTAACTTTCAAAACACCTTATCCCGTAGGGAAAAAGGGAAAGAATACTTTCAGGGGCCTTCCTTTGAGCAAGCCTCAATCCTTCGAAACTATTGAAAAACCTAGAAGAGTCAGGATCAACCTACGCATAACTTTGCTTAGTAAGAGACTGAGTGGTTGTGAAGACTGGCTTAATTTCTAAAATTTGCTTTACAGCTTCCAAAGCTAGAACGTAATCTCTTCTCCCTATGTATGGAACCCAAAAAGAAGATTGGTTTTTTAAGAAGGTAAGTCTGTGGACAGAATAAGGGTGATGGAGAGAGATCTGGGATTCGAAACACAGGGATTATAGACTAAAACCAACTTTTGGGACCCTTTTTCGGAGACGCTTTACTTTATCTGATTATTTTAATTACTTCGTATGTTTGTATAGGTGAAACTCTTAGGACCTAGAGTAAGAAGTCGTTCTTTTAATAACCAGTCAAGGGAAAACATTATATTTATGAGATCATTACGGTGCTTTGGAGGCCTTCGTTTAAAAAATAGAATTCTTATGAATTCGTACCTTTGCCTTACCATTTTGCTTTCTTTTAAAATAACGGAAAACTTTTTCTATCACCTTTTTCGGCAAATTTAGTCTCCGGTATATGACTTTCTGTTTTCTCCTTTCGCTCGTTTGGGCTGCAAGACGGAATCCTGTAAACACGAAGAGTGTTTTTTAAAAGAGCTGAATGCACTGCAAATTTCGTATCTCTACTTCTATAAAAATCACTGACCTAATTAACTAGAGGTGAAAGTAAACTTACCCAAAAGAAATTATGAAATAGAAATAAAATACAAACCGGTATATACAATGGAAATGTTTTGGGAACCAATTATTGCATATAGTGTTTTAAATAACGCCCGTTGACAGGGGCATTGAAGATTTTACAATCCATATTTTCTAATAGAAACAAATTTTTTCCTTCAGGAGATGCAACTTTGAATGGTACGTACCAGATATGATCGAATTTACCATGTTTTGCCGAGTCTTCCTTCCTAGTATCCCATTTCAAGACCAAATCATTGGGGAGAAACTCTCTGTCTTTTTCCTTACGGTCAAATAATGTTTTCATGTCGTCTTGGTATTTCTGCTACCTTTCGTCCACTTCGACCCTATGTTGTTGTACTTCAATCAGCTAGTTTATCCTTCTTATGACATGATTTGGTTCTTCTTTCTCATCTTTCCAGAGTTTCATTACGGGAAGTGCTAGATTTATGGGTAATACCACATCAGTCCCGTACACCATTTGGAAAGGAGAAGTGCCAATAGATTTTTTCGTGCCTATCCGGTTCGCCCATAAAGCGTATTTCAAATGCACGTGCCAAGATTTTTTGTTCTTGTTCAACACTTTCTTAATTATATTGATCAGACTCTTGTTTGAAGACTCATCTAGTCCATTTCCTTGGGGGTAATATGTCATGGAATGGCCGAGCACGATATTGTATTTTTGGCAAAAATTGATCCTAGCCATAGATTTAAAAGCCTGGCCATTATCTGTGACTATCTTTCGGGGGCAGCCGAATCTAGACAAAATGTTCTCTTCTAGAAAATCTATTACCACCGAATCCATTGCCCTTCTGGTTGGAATAGCCTCCACCCATTTAGTGAAGTAATCTGTGGCAGTCAGGATCCATTTGTGTTGAGCGCTAGAGTGGGGGTTAATTTCACCTATAAAATCTAGTCCCCATTGTTGGAAAGGGGCTTATGTCTTGACCGGAACCAACGGTAGCGCTGGAAGTTTATGCTTGCCTGGGAACAATTGGCAAGGGTTGCAAGTTTTGACTTTGGTATTGATGTTTAAGAAAAGTTTTGGCCAATAATACCCTTCCCTCAAGATCTTATAAGTTGTCTCCCTCCAAGCGTGATGTCCCCCGCACACTCCTTCGTTGAATTCGCTTATGACCTTATTTTTTTCTGATTCAACCAAACAAACCAACAAGAAGCCAAGTGGGTCCTTCCAATACAATTGACTCTCGGATATATAGTACTTGACCACATGCAGTTTTAGCGTCCTGGATTTGGATGGGGATAAATCACTCAGGCATTTCAAAGTCAGCAAGTAGGACACTATGTTTTTGTACCAATCAGAGGAGGCAAACTTTTCTTCGATTCTGATTGCACTTGTTTGCTCATCGAGCTCGTTCATGTCCACACCCTCTTCACATCCCTGTAGGCCATTTATACTGAGGGATCTGAAATTTGATTCAGCTAAGAGTTTAGCTAAACCTTGTCCATTTACTAGTCTTGTCAGTTTTATCTCCAGATCAAATTCTTGGATTTTAGTGAGCCACCTTCCCCTTTTGCCATCACTGTCGAACTGAACCAAAATTTCCTTTACGAAGCTGGTGGGTACGTACGCGATTACCTTGGAATGCAACACGTAGGTCCTGAAATAATTTAATGCCTTCACCATAGCATACGCTTGTTTTTCCATTATATCGTATTTGAGTTCAGCGTCTCTGAGACTTTTGCTAAAAAATGCTATCGGTTGCTCGAAACCTTCTTCATTTTTCTGGAGGAGTATCGTGACAAGTGTATGTTCGGAGATGAATGAGAAAATAAGAAAATCATTTAGATAATCAGGGCTTGCCAGTACGGGTGCCTCGCTTATAACCTTCTTGATGCGTGCAAACGATGCTTTGGCCTCTGATGTCCATTTCACTTCGTTGTTCTTATTTAGCATATCTGTGATCAAATTCACAATTTCAACAAAGTTTGGGATAAATCTCCTCAAAAAAATTATTTTACCTAAGAATGACTGAATTTCTTTTACATTTCTAGGAATATTTATAGTGTCTATAGCTTCTACCCTGCTAGGATCAATTTTAATTTCGTCTCAAGACACAATATGGCCCAAGAGTTTACCTTATTGCATGGCAAAGTGAGACTTTTTGGGGTTTAAAGACAAACCAAACCTGCGACATTTTTCAAATGTTTCCTTGAGATGTATCAAATGATCTTCGTCAGATTTAGAAAAAATGGTTAGATCATCAAGATAGATAACCACGAACTTATCTCTTTTGCCGATGAAAGCGATATCCATATCACGTTGGAAGGTGGCACCTGCATTCATTAGACCAAAAGGCATCTTATCATACATGAATGTACCCCAAGAGGTAGTTAAAGCGGTTTTTTCTTTATCATGTTCATTTACAGCAATTTGATTGTACCTGGAGAACCCGTTGATCATCGACATCCTATTTGCCCCAACTACCTTTTCTAATACGTGATCCATTTTGGGTAGAGGGTAGTTTTCTTTGAGGGAGGACTTATTTAGATTTATGAAATCAACACACAGTCTAATCTCCCCGCTCTTCTTTCTAACCGGGACCAGGTTTGCTACCCAATCAGAGTATCTCAGTGGTACTATTATTTTCGTGTCCAAGAGATTTTTAACTTCCCTTTCGAACACGGGCAATAAGATAGGGTTGATTTGTCTAAGTTTTTGTCTAAAGGGTTTGACACCAGGCTTTAGGGGTATCTTTTGTTCGATCACAATGGTGTCGTAGGTTCTCAGCTCTTCGTAAGACCAAGAAAAAATGTCTTTATATCACCCAAGTAATTCTTTATACTTGCTTTTTACCTCAGGAGGAAGGTAATTTGATATTTTAACCATCCTAGGATCCTCTTTGGTCCCTACGTCACAATCTTCAACCTCTTCTGGTTGGGGTTGTAGAGTGGATTTTAAGGGAATGTCATTCTGATCGAACAATATCTCCACGGGGATTAGTCCCTTTGGAATCTGATTGTTCTTTAAGACCAACATGCGATGGTTAGAAAATTTTTCTCAGAACTCTTGAGTCTCCTCTCCCTCTTGCATAATCCATGTATGATCATTTTGGTCCTCCTGGTCGATGTGGGTTTCAGAAAAATCACCTACCATTTCCAGGAACTTTCTGATCTGTTTGTCATCCTCGAAAACCTGTCAGTGTTGTATGGTGTTTGGTATGGATGGTCTGTGCCTTACCTCTATGTGGTACTTTAATTTGAAAGTGGTGGGGGCTACGAAAGTTGAAGCCGCTTTGGCCAGTGAATTGGCTTGCTGGTTTTCGGCCCGTGGGATGAAATGAACCTTTACCGATGAAAAGAAATTTTCCATAAGATCCCAGGTGCAATTTCTGTAAGATCTCAATCTTGGGTGTTTGGCCTGGTATTGCCGATTTATCTGTTTCACTATCAACTCTACATCTCCGTAAACTTCCATATTCTTTATGCTCAACTTCCTGGTAGCTTCCAACCCTAATACTAAGGCTTCATACTCATATACGTTATTGGTGTAGTCTATGTCCCACTGAATCCTGTAAGAGAAAGGGATAACAAATTCGTTTTTAGGTGCCACAAAAAGTACTCCTGCACCCGCTCCTTCACATGGCAGGGCACTGTCAAAAAACATTTTCCAAATCTCAGTGCTATGCATATTTTCGTATGTCTTTCCCGATTCATTATTTTCTAAGTAATTCTCTTCTGCACAACTATTTACATCATCATCAAAATACAGAATACAATTTCCTAGATCTTGATCGATAATATAAACATGATAGTTGTTATAATTCTGAGGGTCGCTCACTGTATAGGCTAGCCTTGTTTCCCTGTATAAACGAGTAAGTTGTCCACCAAACACAGGAATCATGGCGTAGGTCATGTCTAGTTGAAGAGACCCACCAAGTTTTTCTCCCCACGACCTAGATAGTAGTAAACCATACTTCGGGGGTATATCGGCAATAACTACATCCATCAGGACGCTTTTCACCGGGATCTGTGCAAGAGTGACAACTAAATCTTTTATCATACCCATGCACTTAACTCTTCTTGAATCGAAAGAGTAGAGATCTCCATAATGTCTGGTAATCTCGAGGCCTAGTCTATCCATACTAGTTTTGGGAAACACATTATGTGAGGCCCCAGAGTCTAGCATGCAGTTATGCAGCAGTCGATCATGCACATTCAAGGTGATATAGAAGGGAGCGACGGTGTCTCTGGCACCCTTGAAATGTGGACCAAAAGTGGTATTGGGCTTATCATCTTCTAGGTTTATCACATCAGAGTGACTTTCTAGCTCCGAAAAACCTATCGCTTTGGTCATTTACTTTTGATATACAGGATTCTTCGTTAATTCCACCAGAGGGATTGGTATTTTTATCTTATTTATCTCATTTTCGAGGCTGAACCCTCCACTACCTTTGTCTGTTTCTTTGGTTGAAACCCCGAGCTCCTTCTTTTCTAATTTATTTGTTTGTGCTGATTTATCACTCATGAGTTTATCTACTGGTATATGTGTTTCAGTTGTCTTGGTTTCCTTTGTTTGGATCTCAACCTCCTTTACTTTGGGATCTAGCAAGTCTTCCCCTTTCATTTTTCTATTAGGTGTCTCGGTCACTTTTGGGACGGGCTCGTATACTTCACCTCTAGGGAGAATTTTCTTGGGTTGAGAAGTCAACGCAGGTTTGTTTTTATACCTCAGGTTATACCTCGGTTGGACCTCAGCCATTATAGAATCAGTTATTTCTTGATAGCTAGAAACATCAATGTTTCTTATGTCCTCATCTTTATTTGATGGTTGTTGAGTGTTCAAGGACTTCTCGTAATCCTCTCTGGTTAAATAAGGCTGAGTGCAGTCATCACCCAAATTTGTCACATCTTCTTCCAGACCCTCGAAATCTTGCAGGTCATTTCCTCCTATAAAATTTTCATTTTTTAAAGGGGTTTGAATTTTCTGGTCTTGATTTCTAATCCTCCTTTGTTGATTTTGAGGATTGGGGTTTCCTCTGAATTCCCTCTTAACGAAAGGATAGGCCTTGGATTGATCTAGCTCCATTCTAGAAATTTTATTCGATAACTCCTCAATTATCCTAGCCATATCATCCATTTTGTCTTCTGTGGATCTATTGGACCCTGAGGGTCCCGCTTGTTCCCTAAAACGTTTGTTTTCTCGGTTTCCCATTTCTACCTTGGTTTTCAACTTGCCAGAAGCCATCATATTAGATTCAATTTCTACGACATCATCTTGCATTCGGGTTAGGGTAGCCCCCCTCCTTTCTCTCAAAAGAAGCATGAAATCGGGTTCAAAAGCTCCCGCAAAGGTCACCTTGGCTGCAGGTTGGGATGGTTTGACTTCGACCAGGATCTTATTATATAACTTGTTAAATCTTTGAATGAATTCCATAATAGTTTCTGAAGTATTTTTCTTTAAAGAGTCGAACTTTGTCAAATAATACAAATGGTCTTTCCTTTCGCCCCATTGTCTAAGAAAGGCATCTTCTAGGGCATCATAGGATAATATCGATCATGCAGATAGACTTCGAAACTAGGTTCGTACCTGTCCTTCAAAAGTATGAACAAACAACCTCGAATATACGTCTTCGTGTTCGAGACCTAAGATATCAACAAACTGATCAAAGAAGTTTATATGTTCGACTATGCTCAAGTCCCCTTCCCCTATAAATTTAGTTAATTTTTTTATGTAATTTTCAGGAAGGTCGTGGAGAGGGATAGGCAGGACCAACGATGCATATCTCACAGCTACTTTAGCGAAAACTCTGGGAGGTGGGAGAGGCCCTTGGCCCCCCACTCCTCCTCCTAGATCCACTCCACCTCCCCCTCCTAACACCCCTCCACCTCCTCCTCCGGTGGCCGCCATCGATACTAGTGGATAGGGAAAAGGTGTGTTATATAGAGGGATCTGGAAGACTAAAAGAAAATTTCTAGCTTCTTCGAGAGACGAGAAAAGCGAAGACGGGTGAAAAGAGATGCGAGGACTTGGCTCCTCGGATTTGCAAGAGATGTAATCAGGGGAACCCGTGGGTGTGGAATTTGAGTATATGGTATACTCTTCGAGACTTGGTGAGTCTGTGAAATCTAACTAAAAAGTCGGTGGGATATCGATCTCTGATAAATTCACTGCGGGGTTTTTACCTTTGTGTACACCAAAGGTTGTCGGATGGATTTCACTTTTAACCTCAGAGAGAGTTAAAGTTGGGTTGATGGTTTCGAGGAGGGGATTGTACGAAGTTGAATGTTCAAAGGAACTCTTGCTATTGGGTTGTGGGTATTTAAGCTGGTAGACTGCAGTAGTTGGCTTAAGGGAACCTCTAGTTTTCAGTATTTTTTCGGGATCGGAAACAGGCATGGTCTGTTTACCCTCTGGGTTTTGTCTGGTGTTCCTTCAACTGGATGCTAGCTTATTTAAACATGGAGTCGCCAAGTGAAAGATAATAAAATCATATAGAAGGTTATCACTCTTTGTTCACTATCAAAGGGAAAAACTTGCAAAAATGTCGTTCTTCCCGAGGAAAAGGTTTCGTAACTTCGTCCCCGGCAATGGTGCCAGAAATATGTTGTTCCAGAGTCTGTACTTAAGGCTTAGAAAGTACAGTGTCTAGGCATCCGAAAGTGAGGAAAGGATAAATAAAAGGGGAAGGATTAACCTTCGGGAAAGGAAGCTAAGGCTGATTTCCAGGTTGTCGTTGTCTCACTTCCAACTGTTCCTGGATGTTTATATCTCGTTCAATCATGGCCCATGAACATTCAAGTTCTACCCGGGTGGTGGTTGTTTTAAGTATGGTATCGAAAAGGTTTAAAGAGATATGGGTTTGGTCCGACAAGCCAGGTTCAATATTAGGTTGTCTTGCAACGGGGACAGTCATAGAGGAACAGGAAAAATAAAAGAGAGTTCGAGGTTTTTGATGCTGTGTCAATTTTATCATATAAAACAGAACTTTGAATCCGATAATAAAGATAAAGTGCAAAACAAAGGCCTTTTCCCGTAACTGAGTTATATTTTGAATAAATGGTGTGTGAAATGTGAGAAAAACATTAAGCTGTCTATAATGAGAGGCTCCTATCAAGGGAGAATCTCACCCTGTAAACAAAAGAAGAAACAGATAAGACAAAATCTAACGAAGCATAAAACATGAAGATCTAAAGAGTTCACGGGTCTTGTACCTGCTAATAGCCGATACAAAGGAAAAAATGTAAATGATATAGACGACTAAAAATTGATCACCACAGTAGAGGTTTTACTAAATTGCAGTAAAAACATTCATCAGATATATATATGTGTGTGTGTGTGTGTGTGTGTGTGTGTGTGTGAAATGAAATTGAATATGAAATCACAAAGGAAACAAACTCATAACACAGTCTTGATGGAATCAGGAGTCTTTGGATTGCTTTGTATTAATTTTCAAAAGGAGAGAGTCTCTATTACAATCGACCAAAAAGGTCCAGCCCATTTTCTTTCTTTTAATTTCATATTAATACAAACTTCTACATGCTAGAATCTCAATCGTTCCAAGAGTTTTTTCGGTTACAAAAAGGAGATTTAATCGTTTCAATTCTTTGTCTTTGTCATCTTTCGAGCGATTGGAGCACATTCCTTTCTTTAAACTTCGGGTTCTAAAAAATAGAACAGGAAGACACATGTCATCATTTGGTACCTGAAAACTGCCCCTTCGCCTACTGTGTGCAAGTGATGCACCTCTCCACCAACTGGGTTATCAACCTGGAAGGTTTCGCTTGGTTGTTTGCCTAGAAGGTGTAACAATCCTTCACTAACTGTGGCAAATTTCCTCCTACTTGTCGGTCCTCAGTGGCGATAGAACATAACAGTACACTTGGCTTTATTAGCCACTTATTCACTTGGACTATATCTGTCTGGGTTACCTGTGTTATTTCAACCTGCTCTCTTTCCTCATTCTCCTTGATGTTGAGCAGGTGCTTGGCTATATCCACCTGGACCAGTGTCTCGATGATGCCTTCACTATCAAGACCCAACAAACTTTCATCTATCACCCCGAGAGTTTCTTCACAAAATTTTCTTACCTCTTTAGCTCGCTCTCTGCTCTCTGATATATTTCGTTCCCATGCCTTCAATAAGATGTTACCTCTAGTCTTCTATGGGATGGAGAGCTTGGAACTACTGCCCATTTCCTTTTTTGTTGTGGCTATAATAGCCTCTTGGAAAATGACCCGAGCCGCCCCAACTTCTCTTTCTCTCAAGGAAATGTCTTCCAACACTCGATCAATTATTTGGCAGAGGTTTTCAATGGTCTCCACCTTAGCAAGTAAATATTCTTGAGCTGCCGACACTCTTCTTCGAATTTCTATGGCTTGGGATTGGAATATCCAGATATCTATCACATGGGTTTCGGCGAAATTTAGTTTGGCCTGTAATTACCCTATCAACTCCTCTTACTGGCTTATCTATGATTGGTTGGACTGGGTTGCCTATTGTTTTTGTTCGAGATCAGATTTGAGTTGTTCGATTTCCCTTTGATAAGCTGCCCTAGCTTGCTCTATACTTGTACTCACCTGATCTCTGGCAGCTGCCTCTACTTTAGCTAGCTTAGCCTCCAAAGTTTTGATCAAGCGGTTTTTCCACTTCAACTGTTCTTTTAGGGACTCGATAGAAAATTGGTTGGCTGTAGAAAAATCCCCCAACCTCCCTGCTATCTGAGTTGCAAATTCCTCTTTTTTCATGGCTCTCCCATCAGCAAGGATTTTAAATTTCTTGGCTACCGTGCCTGCTTCTTGATAAAGTTCTTGTTTCACAACGGCCTTTCTCTTCTTATCGAAGAAAAATTCGCTCAGAGACAACTCTTCCACAATTATGGGTGTTATTTCTTCGCCGAAAATCCATCCTGCGTTTGGGATACCCTTTGTGGACTATAAGGGAGTAACAGAAACAATGGGGCTGTTGATCTGCTTGGATGATTTCCCCGGGGTAACAACTGGGGTTGGCTTGCTTGGAGGGTTGGGGATCTCGGCTTCCTATTTCGGGCCCTCGGTTTGAATCTTCTTTTCTTGGTGTTCCTCTTGGTTAGGTTCTGAATCTTTGGAGCCCTTGGCTTCTATTTTCTGTACATCTGCATTCGGTGGGTTCTTACCCTGTAAGACTGGGGGAAGGAAACTCCGCCGATGTTCCTGCAATTTGAAGAAATCAACCATCTCTTCGGGCGACAGGGTTTGAATTCGGCTTAGGAACTCGGCATAGGATCTCGCCCCTCGAAAGATGTCGTCATGAGGCAAATGCTCATGTTCATAACTTTTGAGGCCACAACTCGCCATGTGATTACCCACGATCCTATGTGGATCGTGCTTCTTGAACTCAATGTGGACTAATTTGATATCCTCCAAGGCTACTGCCTCAGCTTTTGCGTGTCCAAAATCTAATAAAGAATATGTATTCAAATGAATTGGGAAGGGCAACCATACCTTTTTCGAAAATCCTTTAAGCTCTTTGCTTATTCCACCAATCACAATTTGCCTAGCGATTTCGCAACAAACCAGTATATCCGGTATGAATAATGGTAGAGCATAGGGGGGAACAGAGGTGCTAAAAACCATGATGTATGAAAATTCTGCCTCTATGTACCAGTCGGCCACGTTTCTCAAGTTGGTGGTGATGTTGTCTGAAATCCTGGGCGATGGGTTACTAAAGATGGATACATGCATTGGTACCATTACCCAATTGAAAATTTCGTATATAAATTCTGCAGCCTTATCTTCCCAAAGTTTTGAGTGGTAGACATGGATAGACTCAGCCTCAGATGGAGTCCAGCTCCAGCTCATTAGAGGGAAAGGTGTCCCGAAATAAACAACATCCATGATGTAGGCGGACATGAAAAATGAAGCGTCCTTCCCACTCGCCTTCTGCATCCGATATTCGGTAATCTGGCTGGTTAAACTATCTGACAATAATTTGGCCTAGTTGAAGGAATAGCCTTCATCGACTGTATGAATCAAAGGCACCCACGGGAGAAAAAAATGTGTGGTGTCTTCCTTCCCATAAAACCTACAGGTCATCATTGCTATATATTTGAATTGTGTTTCCAAGGAAGAGATTGAATATACTCTGTTGTCGTCTTCCCTGACCTTTGCGGGGTGTGAGACCTAATCCTTGATCAGATCAAACAAGTTTCTGTCATATTGCTCGCATTATTTCTGCTTAAAACCTTCCAGAAAATTGGCATTGTGTGAGAAGTTCGGTGTGGGTGACAAGTGGTACATTGCATTCAAATGTTCTGGTCTAAAGGTCCCAATGGTCACCTTCTTCTCGCTGATAATAGTTATGGTCAGGATATCCACATGATCTAATGCCTAGCGGATCATATCATCATAGGGAAGGAGTCATGGCCTGGCCGCTATATTATGCATCTCTGCTTGAACGACGATTTTGTATTCATCCTTCTCATTATCGCTGGAATCATCTGAACAGTTCACCAATTCGAACTGAAGAACCTTGGAGATGTATGACCAAGTTCTGACAGAATCAATACTTCGAGGTGAAGTATCTGAAATAGTATCTGAGCCTTGCCCTGAATTCTCAGCAATCGCCTTGGATGCTTTTCATGGGACCATGATAGAGGATTCTGACTTAGCTCTCCTATAGTAAAAATGTGTATACATACAGAAATTAGCCTAAGGAGAAAAGCTTCTTTGCGCAAGATAGAAATGAAATTTGAAACAATGAGAGAAAAAACTCTATATCTCGACCATTTAAAACCCTGGCATCCTTTTGAACAGAATGGTCAAATCATTTTTTGAGAAATATTTAGCAATAAAAACAATATCTTTACCTATCACTTCACCCCATTTCAAATAAATGCCATAAATTTTGACGGCTCATGACACAAGTTAGCGCAAAAACATTTAAATTTAACTTGTAAATGGTGCGTGTTATTATTTGTATTAATGCACTGATTAATATGGCTTAGCTTTTTTAATTAGGTTTTCTTTAAACTTTAATCACCCTTTTCGGCGTTCTCCGTATCGGGAGATTTCACTCCTATCATTCGACCCCCTAAAACCTGAGATTGTGATGACGCGATCTAGTTAAGCAAAAACGTGATCCGGATTAAAGGTTTAATTAATCAGTGTTTAATTAATATCGTGATTTCGCGACTCGAGGCTACAAAGGTATAGTTTCTTGGAAGAGTGAATGACAAGTCGCGAAACCCCGACATTGTTTAACTACGGTTTAAAATGACTTACCCCTGACACTAACCCGGGTGACTTTTGAAACTATCTCGCAACTTCACCTATCGGAGTTATGATGGTAAGACTTTTGGGGAGAGCGATCACCGAGACGCGAAATCCCGAAAGCACTTAACTAAGTTTTAAGGAACTTTACTCTCAGCGCTAACCTGGGTAATATTTCCAGGTTGTTTCATGAATTCGCGCATCGGGGCTTGGAAACTGTGTGACTTGTAACTCCTAAAACGTGATATCCCGAATTACATAAAAGTGAAAAATCTCGTTTAATGGTTAAATGGCAATGGCTTAGGAGTACAACGGCCATCGCGCTTCACATATCAGTACTACTGAGATTTTCAATGGGTGAAGGTCACAAAGTAAAAGACAACTTAAAGGCCAACCTTTGAATTTAATAATTGCATTTAAACCAGTTGAGAAAGGCGGCTCCCACAGTGCCTATGGTTGGGAGGAAATAGGAACCCCTTTCAACAATAGCTTCACATTTTCCATTTCTCATAAGTATTATCATACTTTGTGTGTGTGTGTATATATATATATATTGGATGCAATGATGAATGTATGTGTTTATGGTTAATCTTTTAGTATTTGAACTATTATTAGAAATGTTATTTTGATTTTGTAAACTGCTATATCCATATAGTCTTTGATTTATCTTAGTGTAGTTGCTAGATATTTATGGGATGTAAATATGTAGTAGAGTCGGGGTAGGATTGACTGAAATGTCTAAGTCCTATAGACCCTTTGAAGTTTACCTTAGAAGGAATGTCAAGTTCATATTGAAGGGAGAAGGGTGTTCCCTTCAGACTATCCTTCCATCTGACCGAGGGCTCATGACCATGTCCTTAACCCATTTTGCTACTAAAAATATTAGCACTTAGCCCACAAGATTTCCCAAAGGACCCATGTGACCAGTACCTAGGAACCCTGAGCTAGTCTGAAAGGAGCTATATCTTTCAGCTTCGGGACTTGTGACTCCACAATCCTCGAAAATAGTTAAAGGCCAAAGTCAGGGATTAATGGGGATCATCAATATGGGGATCCAGTGTGGATCTCTCTCATTCGTTAGATCGGACTTAGGGAGGGAAGTGTTAAGTGCTTCGACAAAGTTCTACTTCGGGAGAATAGGAGTGGTCTAACGTTGAAACTCTCAAATGTCAGATTCGTGAAGTAAATCGGGACAGTTGAAAATGGAAGGACACGTATCCACATATCAACGGTTATCCGGAAGTCTAGGTATTCAATGGTATAGGGACATGCGAGTTTCCTCAGAGCTCTACAAGTCGGATTAAATCTTGGTTGTGGATGCTACGTACATGTCGCGATAGATACAACGTGGTTTGGAGAGGAAGCTGAGAGATACATGCCAAACTCTCGAATGTCGAACTTCTGAAGTACCAAGGATGGTCGATCCTCATATCCTTCGAGATCCCTTTTAGCCATCGATCTAAGAAGCCCACCCTTGATCACCCAACCGAATGGGAATGTGTTGTGGAGTGACACGTGGCCCATGATTGTCCCTTGTCTAAGGTTTTTCGTCGAATTGGATCCATCGGATGAGAGGGAACGTGGCAAGTGATCCCATTGTCCGAAGACTCAGTACTCTGGAGGAACCTAGCCAAGAAGCTACAGAGTGTGAAAACCTCTGAATTTGCGAACGCTGTAATGAATTTCGGTCGTTGGTAGGATGAGGACACTTGGTGCCAGATTATAGAGTATGGAGACTTAACTCTTTCGGGAATTTGCGACATGAGGAGTTGGAAAGATCTGAATTCTGGATTTGCGAAGTAACGAGAGACGTAGATTTATGGATCCATGTGGACTGCTACTAATCATGAGATCGAAGGGTTGGAAATTTATTAGTTCATGCCGATGTGGCATAATGAAGTCATTCGATGTGATGTGGACCCACATTACGCATGCCACGTGTCACCCATATTTGGCCGATTCACAAACCCCTTATGCCTATTTGAGCATGACATGTGTCACCCCCTAATGAGGACATGTGCCACCCCTTGACCCTCGCCGCGTGTTAGCTTCTGGTTCGTGCTCGCCTGGCCAACATGGCTGGTGACGTTTCTGAAACTCCGGGAGTCTGGATAACTTCGGGAGTTTGGAATATTTTAGTGTAGTTTGATAAAGGAAGGTTCAACGATGATTGTTGATCACCGAATGTTGAAGGACCAACGATGATCATCGATCGTCAAAGTTTCAATGGTGATCGTCGACTGTCGAAACGATGAAACATAGAATGTTCAATGCAGAACACCGATCGTTGATCGTCGAATGGCCAAGGCTGCGTGGAGAAATCTCGAAGGCCCCATTTTTAGCCTAAGATATCGGCGGATGACTTGGACCGTTGATTCCCTTCATTGTTCAGTGATCCGTAAATTCCACAACACTGTTGGAACTCCCGAAGTCTGGGAATTCCAAAGTGTCGAAACCTTCGCTAAGAAGAATCTTAGCTTCTGGTTTTTAGCCCGAGGTCACAAGGAGGACCCTGCTAGCTAGTTTAAGCATGTAATGGGAGATGTAAACTTAGGGGGAGTAGAAAAAGAAGGTTTTTCTTAGTAAGGGACCAAAAATGAACCAAGGAAAAGAGAAAATTTGATGCCCCATCCCTAGAAAGGGTATTTAAGGGGTTGGGTGTGTTACACACTAGGCTGAATGTACTCATTGTCTAACATTTCCTTTAGTTGTAATTTGAGCTCCACTAACTCGGGGGTATTCATCCTATAGGGTGATCTATACATTGGCACTACTCCAGGTACAATCTCTATTGAGAAATCAATATCTCTCTTGGGAGGTAACCCTGGTACCTCTTCTGGAAACAAATCTCTAAAATCTTTCGATATAGGGTGCTCTTCTAGGCTTGGTTTTTCGTATTTAATGAGATCTAATGCCTGTATTGCATACAAAGGGGACCCCTTCCTACAATAATTCTTCATTTGGAGGGTTGATATCTTTATTACTGAGACATGTTTTTTAATTCCCTTTAATGTTCTTCTCTCTCCTTTGTCATATTCACATTCTAAGGTTTTTCTATAACAGTCTAGCTTATCTTTATGGGAAGCCAACCAATCCATGTCGATCATCATGTCGTCTGATCCTAGAGTAAGGATGTTTAAGGTGGATTGAATAGGAAACCCATTCACAATGACTGGGCATGTTGTTACGACCCTTGTTACCCTCCTTTTTGTTCCTATGGCCAATTGTACCATCCATGGCTCCTTAGTGTGTTTTTCTTGTTGTAATTTACACTTCTCAACAGTTTGAGGGGAAATATAACTTAGATTAGAACTAGGATCAATCACAATAGAAATAAGGTGGTTGGTGACCATACCTTCCATTTCCACCACTGAGGATTGGTGGTCTTCCTATTTATTGTCCAAAGATGCATGTATTTTTGGTATGCTTCTG
Organism: Picea engelmannii; assembly: GCA_009831015.1. Lineage (NCBI taxonomy): Eukaryota > Viridiplantae > Streptophyta > Pinopsida > Pinales > Pinaceae > Picea > Picea engelmannii. The sequence goes on from ML783599.1 coordinate 211,453, forward strand.
GCCACATCATTGACCATGGTAGTCTCTTAGACGTTGTAAACTCCCTTGTTGTTTAGTTTCCTATGAGGACAGTCTCTTAGCATGTGTTCTTCTCCACAACCCCAACATTTCAACGGTTCCTTCTTTGTACTTCTAGTTCTACCCAGGGTTGATCCAATAGTCTTATCTCCACCTTGATATGGGAAGTTTCGTTGATTCATATTTTTTGTAGCGAAGCCCATCCTAGGATTCCTCCCAAAATTATTGAACCTTAAAGGTTTAACTCCCATATTCTTGAATCCTAACTTATTTTTCTTTTTCCATTCTTTGGGGGATTCTACTTTGTGGTTGAGTTTCTTGTAACAGTATCTAGCCTTGTGAATGGCATCCTCCAAGGTTTTAGGTTCATCAAATTTGATCATGTTTCAGAAGGATTGAGGCATCCCACTAAGAAATCACCGCATCTTTACCTTTTCATCCTTTACGTAGGGTACATACCTCATCAGTTTCAGAAATTTGTTGATGTATTCATCTATAGCGAGTTGTCCTAACTTGAGCTCATAAAACTCCTTCATATTTTCATCATAGTACCACTCTGAAAGGTACCTCTTCTTGAATTATTTCTCAAACTTATTCTAGGAAAACCCCTTTCCCCGTATTATTTTTACATATCTCAGATCTTCCCACCAAATAGAGGCCTTTCCATTCAAATTGAATATAGCTATTTGGGCTTTCAAGTTTTCAGAGTAGTTATGAACTCTGGAATACTTCTTTAGGATAAGTATCCAAGCTTCTTCCTCTTCCCCTTTTTTGATTTCCCCATCAAAAGTAGGTGGCTTGGATTTCTTAAATTCCTAGGGGTCCCCGCCCTTAGAGTACTTCATTTTCTTCCCCTTCTTCTATGAAAGGGAACTAGTATTACTCCTTGACAGTACTATGGATATTTATACTCCTTCTCTAGAGAAATCCTCAAAGGAATCTTTGGTTTGGCATGCATCTTGGCTCCATGATGTAACAAACCCAACCACCCACAAGCTGGGCACACTACTTCAAGCCCACTTATGAACTAATTTTGAATTATGATAAATGATTAATTAATAAAGATGCATGAAATATTCACATGAATAGATCAAGATTCATGCTACAACATAAAATAAATGAACCATATGTCATGCATAACAATAACCAGCAAGCATGCATATTATAGACATGAATTTCATAGATAAATAAATACACATCGGAAATAAATATACAGGTAAATGAAACCATGACAGAGAGAGCACTTGTCTTTATTGAAATGAATCGCCAACTGGATGCAGACCAAGGATGTTCCACCCAACCGTAGACATTGTTGTTTCAAGTCTCAACTACAATTTCACCCCTGAGCCAGGGCTATGAGTCCACAAGGACGGTTCCAGGGTGTCACTCAACTTCCCAAACTAGTCAACACTCAATCTCTCATGGGCTTCTCAACACAGACAACAATCCAAAGTACACCATCTCTCTTCTACCCAGCCTGCACAACCCAAGAGAATGGACCCCCTTCTCTGCCACGCAGTCCCTCAGGATATCCAGCTCCTTCCAGGGCTCCAATGCATCTAGCCAATAATGTCCATGCTGGGACTCTCAGGATTCGCAACTGTGGGAAAAAATTAACACATACCAATGCATCTCAAACAAGCAGGCATTAATTCATGGTTGGAATACACTAACAATCATTATTGCCAACCAAACCATGGATCCTCTCCACAATTCGTTTTTCTCTCCCCATCCAAGAACAAAATGAATGAAGAATGAAGAGTGGGTGAAAGAGTGAATGAATGAATCTGTGAATAATGAACCCAAACAGACCAAAGATAGGTTTATATAATTCTTGGAATTAGAGAACCACATGGCCTTCCCCCAAGAAGCTCATGTAACTGATATTCTCCATTAAAACAGAAATGGGTAAATAAAAATATAAAATAAACACTTAGCCCCTCAAGCACCCTCTCTTGTGGAATCATAGCCCCCTATAACTCTTGTCCTTATCCGTCTAGCAGCCAGTGATGTATTTATTATTAATAATGATCAAAACATTACATTTCCTAGGCACACTGACCTCTTTTAATTATTTGGGCACCCTAGCCTTTCATATATTAACAAAATACATTATTTAATACGGGGCTAAAAAACCAGGGTATTACACACGATGAGCCTTCTTGAGAGGGTTTCTTCTTTTACTTCTACTTTCAGGTCCGTGCTTCTGCATTTCAAGTAAACTCTGGGACTTCTCAGGTCGTTGCTTGTTCATGTTGTTGGTGGCTGGTCCATGTTGCAATTGAGGTTATAGTTATGACATACTTTGCAGCAGGACCACATTTATCTCAGTCTATTTTTCCTTCTCCTTCATTAGCCAATCATTGTCAGTCTTAAAGCTTTGCAACTCTGCCCTAATACTTCTCACAACCTCAGCCAATTCTGGAGGGGTTTCTAGCATCCTCATTTCATTGCATTATTCTTCTTTATTATGGGAGCTCTCCCCCCATTGATGGTGGGTCACCATCACTGTTCTTAGAGATTGTATGGAAGATCTTGGACTGGTTAAGTGCTGAGATTCAACAATTCTCTATTAGTCGACTTGTTCATTATATAAAAAAAACAACACGGTACATTTGTAAATTGATATTATGTTGTAGAAATATAGTTTTTTGCAGTAGTATATAGTCCCTATTTAGTTGCACAAAAACAACATATAATCGTGTTCCTTTCCCTAGTATGAAGGTTTCTGATAAATGCTCGTGAGTAATTACTTGTCGGGTTATTATTTTTGATATTCTAGGGTTAATCATAGCACAATGAATTATGTTGGGATTCCATGCGCTGGGTAAAATGGGGAATCGAGGACCATAGGGATAGATAGTCTCTCGATATCCATCATTGGTCGAGGTTTCCATGGTCAAAATCTGGGTGGGTAAGCTTCCAAATTGCAATTGTTTATTATAGTTAGGTCAACGGTCCACATCGTCATACATCGCAAAAGTGGTCATGCCTTACGCTAAAGGTTCGACGGTTCCGACAAGAAGCGACCACCTAAGACACTCGTGAATCAACTAAGGTTACTTTGTGTTGGTGTTTCTGAGCGTCCATTAGGGAATACATAGGGGTCATTAAGTCCATAGCTGCATTCTTAGGGGTGAACAAATTACCTCATGGCCAACAAATGCCAACACCCTCAAGGTTTTAAGTACTCGATCACCCACCTGGGTAGTAGTAGGTCCTTATAAATGGGGTAAGATAGTATATCCTTCCCTTTATAATTTGTTTTTAATAAAACTTATTCAACTCCTTCATGAGCCCAAGCAGGCCAAGTGTAGTTCTTTGATTTGATATCACTTTGTAACATATTCGACCCCTTCAAAAGTTCTAAGGGATGGGGTATCCAATTTTTTTTTCTTTCTCGGTTTATCTAACTTATCTTACTTTCTTCCATTCGCATCTCCATTGTTCTTTATGCATGGGATTTTTTGATAATAACACATTCTTATTCACTGATTCACAGACTCACGGTCTCTCAACAATGTATCATTATAATTCTCCCTCCACAAGTTTGCTTGAAAAATATCAACACTTAGTCATTTCTCCATCTTCGCGTACTTGCGGATGTACAACTCTTTAAATCTTCTTCATAAGTCTGTTCGAAATTCTCAACACTTAATGATTTCTTCATCTTCGCAGACTCGCTGACATAATATCCTAAGACCTTATCTTTCATAAGTCGAGGAAGTTTCAACACTTAGTCATTTTTCCCTTCACGTACTTGCGGACTCACAGACTCACGGAGGTAATGTTCTATGATAATAGTCTTCATGAGTTTGAAAGGTCCCAACACCTAGTCATTTTTCCCTTTGCAGACTTGCGGACTCGTGGAGGTAATGTTCTATTATACTAATCTTCATGAATCCGAAAGGTCCCAACACTTAGTCGTTTTTTCCTTTCACGAACTTGTGAAGTCAAGGAATCACGGAGGTAATATTCTATGATACTATTCTTCATTAGTCCAAAGGGTCCCAACACTTAGTCGCTTTTCCCTCCACATACTTGTAGATTAGTGGACTCACAGAAGTAATATTCCATGAATTTCACTTTTATGAGTCCATGGAGTCTTGGTACTTATACTTTTTTCCATCTTCTACCATTACGCGGCATGACACATAGGGTGACACTGGGTACACATACTACTTGATACGTGGAATTTCTTAGGGTGACATGTGACCTTCTTCTATGAGGATACTGGGTACTCACAAAGGGTCTCCATCTTGTGGGTTTGACGGCTTAATTTCAATGGCACTTGAATTATGTGACAATCTGAAAAGGACTCTCCCTTTCTCCTTTCATCAATCATCACGTGCCCTCTTGGGACACGGTGGCGATATTAGTCAGCAAGGTACATCATGATGACCTCAACCTTTTTCCTTGATCCCATTCCAACGAGAATCACCAAGATCTACAACGGAGTTTTCATCACGGCCTGATCCCAATGGACGATCTAGGTTTTTTCTTAGATTTTAAGGTCATTTAAACTAGGAGGCTCCAATCATGTTAATCTCCATGGACCCTATGGTCCTGGATCATCCACGATCACTCTCGATGAATCAACAACCCTTGTTGATCTCGGAGTATGGCTTTGTTCTCAACATTGATGAAGAGTCAGGATATTTCCCCTCAACCTGTTTTATGGTTGAGGTCACATCTCAACCATGTCTTGATAAAGGGCATGGATTTATTCATCATGCCAAATCCATGACCACGATTTTTTTCTGAAACGAATTAGGGCTTCTTCTCTAGCTTAATAGTCTATTCCTGAACTTAGTCATTCTGTAGATATATTTCTTTGAGTCCTTATTAGGTCCTAATGAGCCTCATGAATGCTTGGGCTTGACCTTGGTACTCCATGGTTTCCTGATGGTTTCTTCATAGTACCCTATCCTTCAAAATTTTGGATGGGTTCAGGCATTCCAACACCGTGGCACACAGAGAATGTACACAAGGGAGTGTATCTATGTATAGGCGTGAGAGTACATACATATTCCATAGGATTAGTACAATTCACATGGTTAGTAGGGACGTTTCTCCCCTCAGTTTAGAACAGAAACCTTATATTATACAACTACATAACATTCATAAATATTTGTATCATTTCCAATATACCAGACACACAACTTTACCCACAAGTTGCATTCATAAAGAATTCTCACAAGACATGAAATGTTCACAAGCAAGAATGTAAAACTCTTCACACAATTAACATTAAGCGTCATTTCCGGTATCTTCAGATTACACAACTTGATTCACAGACCAAATAGTTACACCTAAATATTATGCCATTCATTTAGCCATACACACATTCATATCAATACATAGAGGTAGATGATACACTTGTCTACAGAAGATTGAGATATGTTGAGTATTGTTGTAGGGAGAACCACTCTCCACCTAAACATAGGCAAGGTTGCATTCAACTTCACTGCAACCAACCACGCCCGAGCTAGGATACAATGTCACGAGAGGAGTTCTACAATATTTTCTCCCCTGACCACCCTTCCCTTCCCTCCCTTTTTCTTGTTGTCTTCTTCCCTCAGGATCTCGTGGATCGTGCCAAAAACTTCCTCAAGGTACTTTCCCATCCATTATTTAACTCCTTCAGGAACTATTCCAACTACTATCTTGGCTGATAGCCAGTTTCCAGGGCTAAGGATAGTTTAGATCCATATCATTTTAATTACCAGGGTATTGCTTGGAAGATTCATTCAAAACAGTGACGACCTCCCTCTCGCCCACTCCTCTCATGACATTGTAACCTATGAAGGCCATCCCTTCAGTAGTAACTCAACATTCTCTTATTTTATTAAAAACCACACACACATAGAAATATTACAAAATCTATTAAGGTTCATTGTTTATCCTTGATCACCCACGGTTCGAATTATCATTTTGTCATAATAATACTTATAATTATAGAATGGGGGAAACGGGGGTGTTACAACATCATATGTAAATACCATATGTACTTAAGATATCATAGCATCATGAAAATGATAATCATCTCATGACATTTCACATGTAGGGTAAATAGATATCAAGAGCGTTCTTATCATGATTCATCGACAAAATTAAATTCACTAACCCACATAAATATATAGTGAATACTAGTTTTTATCTCTAAGGCACGAATTATCAACAAAACTGTATCCATCTAGCCCATGGATCTACTGGTTTAATTTGATCATCCTTGATGAGTGCTATGATATCATCCTGATACCAATAGTTTCGTGATTATAATTTCCCCTTCTTTCAACAAGAAGGTTGGAATATTATGGAATCTGTATAGTCACCCTATCAAATGTCAAGTTTCCCATTTAATCAATTTCATATTTCCTTGAGCACGTGAGCATTTAATTAGTTTATGTGCATAATGTCACTCAATCATGCAAGACTCCTCCTAGCGAGTTTCACCATTCAACCAGTCGTATGCATACAAAATCCAACCTTTTACATACATAATCCAAAATTTCAAGCATAAATGATAATGTTCAATAACTATTAGAACATGTGCAATCAATTCTCTAGGAAAAATTCAGTAGTAAAGGAATCTTCACTATATGAGATCCTCATTAGGTGCATGCCAATCATGTAGAACAAATCTTCCTATCATATGCAACCTTTTTTTTTCTCACATCCAATGAAAAAACTTCTTTGAACCAAAATGTATGTCTCACAACAAACAAACAACCTAGTATCCTTCAATATATACCCAAAAAAAAACAAAAACAGATGCTATAAAATTTCCTTGATTGCTACATTTGTCAGCCATGAAATCAATACTCCATTCCATGTGGCCATTGTCTTCAACTTTCATACCACATAAGGAAACCCTCTTCCAATTAGCAGCATGTATCTCATTTAATATTGTTTCAACAGAAGAATCCAATCTTGAATTATCCTATAAAAATTAAACTAATATAACCCATGGATTTCTCCTATGACCTCAGTTATTGTGGTCTCTATAGAAATCTTAGATTGGGCACATAAGAATGCAAACTCAAAAGTTGAAAAGACTAAGAGAACAATAGCAACCAATATTCCATTATAATGCATCTGCATTTTGATCCTATCCTAAAAGAGTCCAAAACTAAAAGTTCATAGCATACTTAAATCATGATAGCAAAATAAAACTTACTTGATCACCATACTCTTAAGAAACCTCCATGGAGAATAGAATTTTATGCGAACCAAAATATGCTTCTATATGTTAAGTATATAAACATAGAAGTAACAGATGGTGCATACTAGTCTTTGCATGTAAAGACACTGAAGTAACATAAGAAAAATCTTACAAGTGTTGTCTACATGTGTCTGCACCAACATATTCTAGATTAGACATAATTGTGTTATTTAGTTCACCATGTAAAAAACCCTACAAGATACCAACTCAACAAGGACTTAGAACCATATAAAGAACCTCATCAATGTATTTCTAGGAGCACCTTTCGAGGGAAAATATCAATTTGTAAATCCATGCATACCATGTTTCCTAGTAGAGACTACTTGCACACTTAAATGGATTTTCCACTAAAGACATTTACCTTCCGGAATTGAATAGGAGACAATCATCAAATATTGATAACCATACCTCACTAACAACAAACACCGCTGAAGTTTGGAAGAATCCATTACACAGACTCAACATTAAAGATGACCCTTTTACACATGAAATGAATATGAGATATTGAGCTATCTATACCATGGTCTACTAATGCAAAAAAAAGGATAACCAATAGCCCAATCTCATTTAATTCTTCAACCACAATAAATATCCATATATGTGTATGTAGAAAATAATCCATAAGGCCTAGCAAATAAACTAAATAGGCCTATTTGATTTCCCTCGAAATCATTACTTCCTAGCAACTTATATGTGTTTATATATTATTTTCACGTGTCTATTAAACCTTAGTCTAGAAATAGAGTAGAGGACTTACCATAAAGATGACCATATGTAATGGCCCAACTTAAATCCCTATCCAACATGCTACCATGTGTTATTACAGTGGAATGCCAATATGGGGCAAGAAAACAAGGCAAGGTCAGGTGATTTTGACACCCAATAGGCTCATTGAATGGGACATCTTAACAATGAGAAATTCTGAGCTTGACTACTGCACTTTACTCATGTTAAAATGTGCACTGCATTAAATATGTTTTGTAGATATTAGGTGCACCTTCTTCCAAACAAAAAAAATATCAAATTCCTTTGGCAACTTGATACTTATCATTAAGACTTGTATCTAACAACTTGATACTTATCATTAAGACTTGTATTTACATTGTTAGAGCATTTACCATAAGATATTCAAGACGTCCAAGCATATTACCTACTACCAATTAAGCAACTCAAATTCATCCAAATAAGAATAGAAAAGTGTTGTTGTATGTTCAATCAATACATAGAGTACCCTTGAGATGCCCAAGATTTGTCATTGTAGTAACTCATTGCATTTATGGCTTGGTCCTGTATTTCAGATCATGACGTTGAACCTGAGAAGAGACTCCTAATTGGAAAACATGTGATTGTTTGGCTTAAAGCCATTGTGCTGCCAGCATTATTACCCACAACATCTTGGTGTATTTTCATTGATCTGAACTTGAAATCGTGAAAGTTTCATTAACAATTATCTTTGCTACCCATTTACTGTGCATTGGTTACTTTATTACAGCAGTCATTCCATTCGCAACACACTTACATCTAAAAACATAAACTGTGCTTGGTTATGCATTGAGGATATTTTTATAACAGTGACCATTTGTGTCCTTATCTTACATTTATTTCTGAGTGGGTCTAATGGTTAAGAACATGTGTTTCTTCTTAAGAGGTTACAAGTTCAAATCCAGAGGGGGGTAGGGTATGTATACCTTCGTAGACTTTACCAGTCAAATCGCTGGGCGGAGGGGGGTCCCTTGTCCCACAAACAAGGGGGTCTCATACACCAATTTGGTGTGCTGGTTTGGCCGTGACCTTAAAAATAGATTATTATTATTATTATAAAATGTGATAGAACGTTGTTCACTCAAAGAAACTCTACAAGATGCTGAGAAAAAACTGCAGAAAAAGAGACTCACATTTTGTGTGGAAGGTGATATTAGCGTTGAGAAAACTACATTTGTACAGAAGATAGTGAATGAGAGAGTTGAACTACGTGACCTTCTAGAGGTTGTTCCTAAGCCTATTTCTAAGTGGAAAGACATTGGGCCTGATCATTTCATAATATTGGATGCTTTCTATGTTGAACCTCAATGGTATACCTACACATTTCAGAATTGTGTTTTTGTAACGAGGGTGATGCAGGAGCGAGAATATGCAGGTGGCTTAAATCCTCTACGACTCATGCCACATATTATGAATTGCGCTAAGGATGATAAGGTAGCACAAGGGTGAATCCCATAGCTTCTAGTGGTTATACAATGGTAGAGGCGGTTTATATTATTGATCAAGTCAGATAGGAACATTTTAATAAAAATTACATAATTTACAGGGCTACGGTGAAGTACCAACCTGTCGTCGTGAACATACCTGTAAGTCTAGTGATTTTAGAAGTATAGGAACCAATATACTTGTAAGTCTAGTGATTTTAGAAGTGTAGTGCTAGTTTCATTTTTTATGAGAAAACACAATAACAAAATGATGGACGACTTTCCACCCAACCATAAACTTTGCTAGTCTAATATTCAGTAGCCCTCAATCAACTACCCATCCAACAATTTTTTAGCATTGTTTTCTCTATAGACCAATCAAAAAAAATATGTCAAAATTTTCCTCTTTCTTTCCCTCTTTATATAGAATCTCCAACCTCTATCCCTATGATCCACTTAAATTATTTATTATATTTTTAAAGTTTTTCCATATATTATCTTAATTTATTCCCTCTTTATATAGAATCTCCAACCTCTATCTCTATGATCCACTTAAATTATTTATTATATTTTAAAGTTTTTCATATATTATCTTAATTTATTTTATCATTAACTATTTATTTATTTTTAAGTATTTTTTATATTTTATTATTATTATTTACTTATATATTTTCTTAATTAATAATAATAAAATAGGATATATTTTATTCATATTTCCCTACCTCAATAATGTCTTAGAATTATTATTATTATTATTTAATAATAATATCAAAATGATTCTTTTGTATTATTATTAATAATAATAATGTTGTGCATGAAAAAAATTAATCTTTGTGTATGATAAAAGTTAATCTCTAACATTTTATGTGTTCATAAAATATGATTCAATCACTGAATTTTATTGATTCTTTTATATTAATAATAATAATAATAATAATAATGTTGTGCATGAAAAAAAATTAATCTTTGTACATGACAAAAGTTAATCTTCATAAGATATGATTCAATCACTGAATTTTGTCACATACTAAAGTGGAGACACATCAATTTCAATTTCAATTGGAGACACATACTAAAGTGGAGACACATACTAAAGTGGAGACACATCAATTGTCACATACTAAAGTGGAGACACATGTTAGTGATGATAGTTATGAAGAATCTCCATTGAATTAAACATGTGGGGAACTTGATTCTTTTGATTTTAATGATGATATTTAAATTGTAGAATTTTATTCTTATAAAGATATTTTATATATATGTAGATCATCAGTGCTAACAAGACCCTTAAGTAAATGCTTTAGTTGATTTACCAGTGACATAGAAATTATAGGATATCTTTTGATGATGCCCTGTAGACTTTGTGTTACTATCATTATGCATACCATGCATGAATACAATGAACTAATATATTACTTGATGTTTCTAGGATAAATTTGTGTATTCGACTTGTTATGTATATTATATAACATATTTTAAAGTTTATTCCTTTCTTCATGGCTTTGTTGATTCTTTATATTCTTTTGGGTATGGGCATGGAGTTAATATCGAAACTTGATATTTTCTCATTCAAATTCAAAACTAGTCACTAATTCTAGGAATTTATGCATGTAAGTAATACACTCAAGATACTTCCATGTAATGGTATATATTGTAAAGTAGGTTCAAAATGGAAGACTAAGTTATTTTATGAAGATACTTATATATTAGCATGGATTCTTAATTATTACCTATGGATTAGTTTATTTGGAAATATCTTTGAGTGAATATAAATATTAACAATTTATTACTTAAGTTGTCATCTATATACCAAGATTATTACAAATGTATGTATGAACTGGTTCATTTGAGGGAGTTATTTTGAAATAAGATGATATGTGAAATTTATTGATTATATGGAGGATCTATTTTCATTGGTGTTATTAGTCTTATGCTATGTTCATTGTTCTCATTTCTTCTTTTATATTTGAGATTTGTCATTGGATTGGATACAAGTTTCTTATATCTCCGAGAGAGAGAGAGAGAGAGAGAGAGAGACATCTAAACTTTAATTTATTAGTTGTCAAAATTCAAGAATCAATTATTGAGAGATAACCATAAAAGGAGTTTGGTTTTTTTTAGGTTATTTTATTTTCCATGTTTTTGTCCACCACTAGGCCTCCACTTGATCATCTCCTGAAATCATTACTTTATACCCTTTCCTAGTGGTATATGACCTTAATGCCTAATGTTATGCCCATGCCAGTGTGTTAGACTCCTTCATTCTTATATGACTCTCCCTTAACTCTACAACCAAAATATTCAATATATCTTGTATTAACCCCCATTTCATTAAGAGCCAATTCAGCTCTGATATGGAAGAATCCATGTACATGGATTGCATCACTGAAAATAAAAAAATGTTCAAGTATCCATAACTTCCTGCTCAAAACTCAGAATTGAGAATGGAAGCAAGCATTGGAAAGATCCTGAACAATAGAAGATAATTGTTCACCCATAAATTGGATCTGAACTATCAATTCCATAGGAAATCAGTATAAAATAAGTCTAATATATTAATAAATCAGAATGGTTCGTATTTTCATGAAATTATTGAGAACGATTAGCCTGACAAAGTTCTGTTGGCTACACATTTTTGCAGAACTAACAACTGTCAGAATGGAATAGAGTTATCACAAAGTGTAGAGATATGGATGACGCATAAGAGGCTTACAATTAGGAATATGAGATCATAGTAATGTATTTCCATTTGGGTATGGATGGAACAAACTCCAATGGACATGGAGAAGGTAATGATGATAACATGAATATGGTAGAGACCATTAAAAATTTGCAAAAAGATGTCCAAAGTCACAAGGATGATAATGAAAGGCTTATGAAGGACAAGGAACAACATGAAGACTTTAACATGAAGTTAATACAGATCCTGGAAAGAATTGAAAATAAGTTGGATAAGGAGAGTGGCTCCAACAAATCAGGAAGCCACATGATCCTTGAGGGAAAATGAAGATCAAGGAGTGGTAGAAGACATCACCATCACTCTCAAGGACATTCCAATAGGAGAGCACATAGAAGCTTAAGTCCATCCCCTGTCAGGAATCATAAGAGGTCTGGGGTGGATAAATTGAGAGGATAAATGAACAAGATCAAACCTCCTACTTTTGATAGAGAACACAAGAAAGATGAAGATACCGAGACATGGATGTTGGTAATGAGAAAATACTTCCAACTACATAATTATTATTCTCATCTAGAAAGAAGAATTGTTATTTATTATTTGAAAGGAAAGACATCCATGTGGTGGGATCATCTTATGCAAGTGCATCACATCAGAGAGAAGAATGTTACATGGAAGGAATTCAAGAAGCATTTTGAGAAGAAATAATTGACCAAGAGGTATTATGAGAAAAAGATGAAAGAGTTCTTTGAACTCAAATTGGGCAGCATGACCATTGATGAGTATGAAAGGATATTTTTAGAACTATTGAAGTATGTATCCTTCATCAAGGATGAAACAGTTAAGATCCATAGGTATCTGAGTGGGCTTCCATCTTTCATCAGTGATAAAATTTAGTATGATGATCCTAAAACTTTGGAGGAAACCATAAGAAGAGACAAGTTCTTATATGATCAGCATAGGGGAAATCCTACTTTCCAAAGATCTTGGGAAGACAAGAAGAAAATCAAGATGGAGTAGAGGAAGAAGGGGAACAAGCCACCCTTCTTCATCTCAGGGACAACAGGCCCATAAAGAGCCCAAAATGACTAAGACAGGTGGGCAAAGGCCAAGGAAGACACCCATTCAATGTTGGGGTTGTAAAGGTGATCATATGTATAGAGATTGTCCACATAGAAGTATAAGTGAGAGTTTTTCACAATGTACAACAAGATGAAACAATGGAAGACATGGGCATAAGTGTTCCAAGGATCTACGCAACCCTAGAAAATAAACAAGCAAAGTTTCAATCACATATTATTGAAGTAGAAGGTATGATCAATAACTATTCCTTTACTATTTTAATAGATTCAGGAGCTAGTCATAGCTATAAATCCTAAGGTAGTGGAAAGATTGCAATTTCCAAGAAGAAAGCATGGGAAATCTTGGTTGGTGCAACTGGCTACAAGAGCCAAGAGAAAAGTTGTTGAGTTGGTTAAATAATGTCCAGTGGACATGAATGAGCTAGGTACCAAGGAAGATTTGAACATACCACCCTTGGGTTCATATCACTGTCTAATTGGTATGGATTGGTTGGAACAACACCATGTTATCTTAGAATTTCATAACAAGACATTTACTTGCATGAATGAGGAAGGGAACCCAAGAACAATCCAAGGAATTCCTAGGGCAGTTACTATTCGAGAGATCTCATCAATGTAGTTGAAGAAGTGTTACAGGAAGGGATACCAAATAATCGTAGCTCATATGGAGGAAGCACCTAATTATAAGGTGCCAAATCTTGAAGATAATGTAGTCCTGAAATATTTTGAGGATGTGCTCAAGGAGATATCGAGATTACCTCCTAAAAGAGATGTTGATTTCTCTATAAATCTGATTCCTGGAGTAGCTCCAGTATCGAAGACTCCCTACCGAATGAGTACACTAGAGTTGAAGGAGTTGCAAATGCATCTTGAAGAACTTTTGAAGAAGGGGTATATAATCCCAAGTGTGTTGCCTTGGGGTGCCCCAGTTTTATTTTTGAAGAAGAAAGATGGGACATTGAGGTTGTGTATTGATTTCCGACAGTTAAACAAAGTAACTCTAAAGAACAAGTATCATTTGCCAAGGATTGATGATCTCTTTGATCAATTAAAGGATGCAAGGATATTTTCAAAGATTGATCTCAGGTCAGGATACCATCAAGTAAGGATCAGAGATGAAGAAATCATCAAGACTTCCTTCAAAACAAGGTACGATCATTATGAATTCATAGTTGTGCCATTTGGGTTATCAAATGCACCAGTTGTTTTCATGTGCTTAATGAATGGTGTTTTCTGGGAATACTTAGACAATTTTGTCATTGTCTTTTTGGATGACATCCTTGTATATTCCAAGTCAGAAGAAGAGCATGAGCATCACTTGAGGATGGTGTTACACGTGTTAAGAGAGAACCAGTTGTATGCCAAATTCAGCAAGTGCTCATTTTATCTGAACCAAATTCACTTTTTGGGGCATATCATATCCGAAGAAGGGATAACAGTGGACCCTGAAAATATTGAAGCTATTAAAGGGTGGAAAACACCTAATAATGTGACATAAGTCAAATCCTTCATGGGTCTAGCTGGCTACTACAGAAGATTCATTGCAGGGTTTTCGAGGATTGCTCACCCGATCACTTCCTTGCAAAGGAAGGGGGAGAAGTTTCAATCGACAGAAGAATGTGAAAGGAGCTTCCAGCAATTGAAGCAGTTGTTAACCAGTGCTCCAATTCTTAGGATTTATGATCATAATGAATATTTTGTGGTTTGCACAGATGCATGCAAAGGACTTGGTAGAGTCCTCAATCAGAATGGTTTTGTGGTATGTTTTGAATCCATAAAATTGAAAGAGCATGAAAGGCTCTATGCCACTCATGATTTGGAGTTGGCAGCCATAGTGCATGCCTTGAAGAAGTGGAGGCATTACCTCATGGGAAAAATGTTTGAGCTGAGGAAAGACCATAATGGTCTGAAATATTTGTTTGATCATCCAACTTTAAATGCCAGGCAGGGCAGATGGTTAGAGTTTCTCTATGAGTATGACTTTGATATCAAGCACATCAAAGGAAAAGAGAACAAAGTGGTTGATGCACTCAGAAGGAGAGTGCACAAATTGCATGCTACAACCATTAGCATGTACCAAAATGATCTTAAAGGAAGAATTTATGAGGTTGCAAAAGCCAATTTGCAGTACATGGAGTTAGTAACAAAATTACAACAAGGTAAATTGCAGCAGAAGGTTGAAGATTATAAATTGGGAAGTGATGAAATTCTCCTATACATGAACATAATTTATGTACCCAATTATCATGAATTAAGGAGTCCAATATTGAAAGAGATGCGTGACATACCTTATGATGAAAACCCAGGATATCAAAAAACAGTTGCAATAGTCAAAAGCCAATACTATTGGCCAAGTATGAAGGAGGAAATTGATGAGTACATTGTTAAATGTCTGGAGTGTCAAAAGGTCAAGGATGAGCATAGACACCCAGTTGGGTTGCTGCATCTATTTCCCATTCCTGAATGGAAGTGAAAATTGGTGTCAATGGATTTCATCACCAAATTTCCCAGAACAAGCAATCAACATGATTCTATCATGGTGGTGGTGGACAAGCTTACTAAAGCTGCCCATTTCATTCCAATGAAGATTACTCATAAGGAAACCAATGTTGTTGATATTTATATGAGGGAAGTAGCATGCTTGCATGACATACCTAAGACAAATGTGTCTGACAGAGAGCCAAAGTTCACCTCAAAGTTCTGGAAGGGATTATTCAAAGGGATCAGAACAAATCTAAACTTCAGCACAAATTATCATCCCGAGTCTGATGGGAAAACAAAAAGGATGAACCAAGTGATAGAGGATATGATAAGAATGTACGTGATGGAAAAACCATCTAAATGGGATGACTATCTACACTTGGTATAATTTGCTTACAATAATGGGTACCAAGCATCTTTGAAGATGATCCCATTTGAGGCACTTTATGGCAGAAAGTGCAACACACTAGTAAGGTGGGACAACCCAGTTGATAGAGCAGTAGTTGGGCCCAAGTTGCTCAAGGAAATGGAAGAGAAGATGTCAAAGATTAAGCAAAATTTAAAGGCTGCTCAAGACAGGAAGAAAATCTACGCTGATAAGGGAAGAATTCACATAGAATTTTGTATTGGTGATCATGTGTTTCTAAAAGTGAAGGGCAATAGAAGTTGCCTGAAGTTGGGAAACTGTCCCAAATTGGAAGCTCATTACTGTGGGCCATTTGACATCCTAGAAAGGATTAGGACTATATATTATATGCTTGCATTACCTACATCTATGACCATTCATATAGGATTCCATGTATCATTTCTTAAGAAATATATACCTGATGATAATCATGTTATTGATTGGAATGTGATTCAGGTGGAGCAAGAAGGCGTTTTTCAAGTGCATCTGGTACACATTCTGGACCAGAAAATCAAGTAGCTCCGGAATTGAGCCATCGAGCTTGTAAAGGTCTAATGGACTTGGTATGGTCTTCAGGATGCCACTTGGGAGAACGAAGAGGCCATGGGGGAAAAATACCCGCATCTTTTTGAATATTTTTGAAAATCTTGTTGTAATGTGTAAATATGATGCACTGAGGACAATGCATAAATAAGGGGAGGGGATTGTAATACCCGAAGGCTGAGCCCCTGCTGAATTTTAATTATTCTTATAGGATGATAAGCCAAGTGGTTATAAGTTGCGAAGCTTATGTGTTTATTAGGTCAGAGAGCCTAGATGTTGAAGGCTAGGGAGCCTAGATACTGAAGGCTAGGGAGCCTAGTTTTGTATATGTAAATACTCACATAATTAATATAATTACATCATTGTGTGTAGAACAACCATGAAGAAAGAGTTATGGGGGACTAAACTCCACTGGGAAGGGAAAGGGAAGGGGGATAAGAGGCTAGGAAAAAGGGCTAAGCTTGAGGTCTTAACCCTAAGGGAATATTATAATAATTTCCTCTAAATACTAAGGTTTGGGAAATAACCCCAGATATCCTAAGTTCCTTTGGGAGAGGAATGAACTCCAAATGGAGAGGAACAAGCTCCCAAGAGAGCAATTT
>ML783599.1:230252-307389 GCA_009831015.1 Picea engelmannii
AGATGATAGGTACCCCATGGCATGATTTTAACCTAACCATTCAACCCAAAGATATGATTTCATAAGAAAGGAAAATTTGAAGGACCCATACTTATCTTAAACTGTGAATCTTACTAATTCCTAAAATGATAACTACAAAATGTTTGGCAATATTTTTGTAAAACTATTCAAATTCCTATAGATTTTATATAGTTTTTAGAAAATTTTGGTGATATTTAGAGTAAAATAATTTTATCATGTAAATTGGGTGAATCATTTTTAGAAAAAATGGAAATTGGTGAATATTTTTTGGACAAAAACATGGAAAATTATCCCATGGAAAAAAGTTGTAATGCCCCGTCCAATTAACAAATATAATTACATAGATGATTTCAATGAAATTATCATGTCAGAAAACCATTGATGCCAACATAGGAAAACTTTAATAAAATTACTTACATGTCATGAAGGAACTAACATACCTGTAAGCCTGGTGACTTTAGAAGTGTAGTGTTACTTTCATCTTTGATATGGAGAAACCATAACCACAAAATGGGGGGGGAATCTCCACTCAACCATAGACCTTGCTACTCTAATATTTAGTAGCAGGTCACCCCCGAGCCCTCAATAAACTTCCCAACCAACAATTATTTATCCTTTTTCTCTCTATAGACCAACCAAAGAGATATCTACCAAAAAGAGATGTCCCTTTTCTCTTTCTTTCACTCCTTATATAGAATCCCCGAACTCGATCCCTAGGGTCCAATAGAATTATTTATTATATTTTTAGGGTTTTTCCATAGATTATCGTAATTTGTTTTACCATTACCCATTTATTTATTTTTAAGTACTTTTTATACTTTATTAATATTATTTACTTATATATTTACTCAATTAATAATAATAGGATGGGGATGATCCCCTTAGGATATTTTTTATTATTGTTTAATAATAATAATATTGAAATGATCCTTTAAGGTTAATGATTATACTTCCTTATTATTATTTAATAAAATAATAATACTAATAATAATGTGGGGCATGACATACTCCCCTCCTTCAAGGAAATTCATCTTCAAGTTACTTTGATTATGTTATTTATAGAATCTCTATTAGCTCCAACATCTTCCACAACAACCTCTACCGGAGTAGTATAAGTCATCTAAGTGACTACAACAGGAATCGAAATGCTACATCACAACACCAAGGAAGAACAGGTAGTCTCTCTTTGTCCTTCCCGACATTTGGAACCAAGCTTAAATCTTACTAGTATAACCAAAACCCCAAGGCTCTAGACCTGATCTTCCCAAGAAGGCATCTGGATCAGTACTTGTTTTAGGAAAAATCCCCTATGGAAAGGTAAATATCTTCTTGGATCTTAGACCCCTATGACCAAGAGAAAAATGCTAACATCAAACACTGGCATTCCTTTAAATGTAGCTAAATTAGTCAAGGGAAAAGAGAAAGAAAACATGAGTACATTTTTTTGAAGTTTGTCCTTGATCAGTCCAAGTTGAACTTGATCTTCAATCCCTTTGATGAGTTCTACAATTCAATAGACAACAAAGACAATGCACACTTCCTATTCTACCAAGATTAGTTTAAACTAGATTTATCAAGAAGAGACAATCCCATGCAAATGTACACAAAATTGAAGGAAACATGCCAAACATATATATTAATGAGAACATAACAAGGTGATTACAAACTATATATGTAGATGTAGTAGCCTCACCAAGTCCTCCTTGTCCAACCCCTTGCTCAAAATATCCACGATTAGAATGACAATACTTTTCATTGATATTCTCCCCCTTTCATCATGATAATGCCTCCTTATATAGGCTTTGAGAGGCCCAACCACCTTAGCTATTATTGGGATAAGTTGAGGATATGACTCCATCAGTTGTGGGATTTCCATTAGATCCATCCTTTAACTTCGATTCGAGCCAAACTAACTAGGATGATTCTTAGTTGTCCTTAGAGATAAGGGGGATTCTTCCCCAAGATTCTCTCAACAAATCGACACTCCCTCAAATTTGGCCACAGAGTGTTGGAGCGCTCCTTGCTGAGAGGACAAGGAGTGCTAGCGCTCCCTGCAAGTGGGAAGGGGATCATTGATCTCAAAAAATACTTTTAGGATGATTATTCCTCAAGGTAAAAGCTTGTAAACTTTTCCAAATGACATAGGTTCCTCTTCTAACAAGTCTTAGAGGATGTCCCAAGTGTTCTTATGATGTCGTCTGAAATGCGACACATGTGAGACAAAAAATTGCAACACTTGTGACAAAAGTGTGACACTTGCAACAATGGCAATGAGACATTATCGAAGTGAGGAATTTTGACATGTAACAGATTGCCCCGCAAAGTGTGAGTTCAGAAGACAACAACTGATGACCTAAGTTCTTTGTAGACTTTCGAAGCAAGGGTATGGAGTCAAAGAACCTGGTAGAAGCTGCAAACAATGATCAAACAAATGTTATGATATGTTTCAAACCCAAGGCAGGCATACCTATGATTGAGTGATAAAGGTCTTTAAGGTATGGTCGCCACCAAATACACTGCATATCCATGATCATATTGACTTAAAGGTATAGCCACCAAAGATACAATGTGGATATATGCCTCCATGACATGAACTAATCGTATCCACGAGAAATACATAGTGGATCTACGAGACGACAAAACATAGCCATAGACAAATACAAAGTGGATCTATGTGGCAGTATATATATATATATATATATCAATATGCTCAAATGATATCCTTTCATAGCCTGGGTAAAGTAGATATCAGAGTGAACACTCGACCTAGGGTCTTCTTCCCAATCTTGATGTGGTACAAATCTATCCATGTGAATAGATGTTTTGATGTTGAACATGGTAGAAACTACTTGATTACCGGTCATTGAGGTAAATCATTAACAAGTGCGAGGGAAATCACCAATGATGTCAATGACTCCCAAGGTACCCTAGTACAATCCAACAAATGTGAATAGATGAGTTGAAGTCGAACATTCGTGGAATCATCCGATCAAAGGTCAATGATGTAAAACATGTTGTTAGAGGTGAGGAGGTCTTCCATTGAGACATGCAGGTCCCAAGGTACTAACTGGTTTCTAAGTCAAATTTACTGAATAATGTGTTGAAGTTGATAGGAAAAGACTCGTCGAAGGAGGGCCTTGATGTATCCCTCATCAACGACACAAAACTAACATAGAGATGTAAGATGGTGAATCAAATGAGTATGGACTGACACGAGTATTCAAACTGGAAATTTGTGATGGTTGAATCTTGAGGCAGATAGTTCCTTTGAACATTCAGGTACAAACAACAAAAACGTGACATGAACGAAACATGATGTAGTGGGTACTGGTGACTTTCGTTGGGTGACCCAAAGGAGTAAGGAAACTCATAGGATTGGTTTAGTGCATAGGTTCAGCGGATTAAAATGTATATAAAGACAATGTGCCTTGTTCAAAGGCAACTGCAAGAGTGACTTGTGATGATTCTAAAAAATGGCTTGGCTTGCTTCCTTCAATTTTTTCCCCATCCAGATAGACGAGTACCTCTTTTTATTTTTATGAGATCAAGGAGGATAAAACATGCTCGATATAACTCACCAGTGGAGTCACCAATTTTTGTTTTAGTAAAATCTCCTTGCAGAAAGGCGAATATCCTCTTGGATCTTAGACCCTTATGACCAAGATAGAAAAATGCTAGAATTGAACACTGACATTCCTTTAAATGTAGATAAACTAGTCAAGGGAAAAGAGGAAGAAAACATGAGTACCTTTTTCTGAAGTTTGTCATTGCTCAATCCAGGTTGAAATTGACCTTCAAGCCCTTTGATGAGTTCTTCAATTCAATAGACAACAAAGACAATGCATACTTTTTATTCTACCAAGATTAGTTTAAACTAGATTTATCAAGAAGAGACAATCCCATGAAAATGTACACAAAATTGAAGGAAACATTCCAAGCATATATATTAATGAGAACATAACAAGGTTCTTACAAACTGTAGATGCAGATGCAACAACCTCACCAAGTCCTCCTTGTCCAACCCCTTTCTCAAAATATCCATGATCAGAATGACAATACTTTTCATTGATATTCTCCCCCTTTCACCATGAGAATGCCTCCTTATATAGTCTTTGAGAGGCTCAACCACCTTATCTATTCTTGGTATAAGTTGAGGATATGACTCCATCAGTTGTGGGAATTCCCTTAGATCCAGCCTTTAAATTCAATTCGAGCCAAACTGACTCGAATGCTTCCTAGTTTTACTTAGATATAAGGGGGATTCTTCCCCAAGATTCTCTCAATAGATCGGAGCTCCAACAAAGTTGGCCACGGAGCACTGGAGAACTCCCTGCTAAGAGGACAAGGAGAGCTAGTGTTCCCTTCAAGTGGGTAGGGGAGTGTTGATCTCCAAAAATACTTTTAGGATGATTATTCCTCAAGGTAAAATCTTGTAAACTTTTCCAAATGCCATATTTTCCTCTTTTAACAAGTATTAGAGGATGTCCCAAGTGTTCTTATGATTTCATCCACAATACGACACATGCGAGACAAAAATATGACTTTTGCGACACTTGTGACACTTGCGAAAAAAGTGTGACACTTGCGACAATGACAATGAGACATTATTAAAGTGAGGAATTTTGATGTGTAAAAATACTCACATACACTAGGCATCTCAAAATTATGACCTAAACTCCCTCCGTAGCAACAAGGTATGCCCTAGGCATTGAATTCCAATCCCACAACACCAGTAGTGAGCAACGCTCCAACCATTCTTCAGGAATTCAGCATAACAACTCCAATACAAGGCATAGCAATTACTAGCATAAGTAGTATATTGTGTTGTCCCCAACCCATAATAATGTACTTGTAATATTCTCCTTTGTGGTTATAGGATCCCACGAGATCATCAAATAAATTGTCCCTCTTGTCCCACAATCATGACCCTCTCTACCCATTGGTGGATAACTTGACAACCACCACCTCACAACATGCAATCATTGCATTAGTCATTATATCAACATCTCAAAGAATGAATCCACATTCTAACTCTCACATGTCGTCATGAGAATACAACATCATGGTTACCAACACATGCTCACACATGTCATCATAAAACATCTAAGCATAAAATATTTTCATACACTTACATGATGTCATCACATTAAGAGATACTGTCATAAGCATTATAACCTCAACACATCTATATCAAAGACATAGATTTTCATCAACATGAAATAACATCTGTAACATACTCAACCCCTTAAAAGTTCTAAGGGATGGGGTATCCAGTTTTTTTTTCTTTCTTGGTTTATCTAACTTATCTCACTTTCTTCCATTCGCATCTCCAATGTTCTTTATTCATGGGATTTTTGATAACAACTCCTTCTTATTCATTGATTCATGGACTTACAGACTCTCGGCTACATATCATTATAATTCTCCTTGCACAAGTTCACCCAAAAAAAAAATCGACACTTAGTCATTTCTCTATCTTCATGGACTTGTAGACGTACAACTCTTTACCTCTTCTTCATAAGTCCATCTGAAAGTCTCAACACTTAGTCATTTCTTCATCTTCATAGACTTGTGGACTCCCAGACTCACATAGGTAATATCCTACGACCTTAGCTTAGCCATTTCTTCATCTTCACAGAATTGCAGACCAGCAGACTCGCAGAGGTAATATCCTACGACCTTGTCTTTCATAAGTCTGGAAGTCTCAACACTTAGTTGTTTTTCCCTTCATGAACTTGTGGACTCATGGACTCGCAGAGGTAATGTTTTATGATACTAGTCTTCATGAGTCTGAAAGGTACCAAAACTTATTCATTTTTCCCTTCGCGAACTTGTGGACTCGTGGACTCACAGAGGTAATGTTCTATGATACTAGTCTTGATGTTTCTGAAAGGTCCCAACACTTAGTCGTTTTTTCCCTTCACAGACTCACAGAGGTAATGTTATATGATACTAGTCTTCATGAGTCCAAAAGGTCCCAACACTTAGTCATTTTTCCTTCTGCGGACTAGCAAACTCACAGACTCACGGAGCTAATATTCCATTACTTTCACTTTTATGAGTTTGTGGAGTCTTGGTACTTAACCATTTTTCTATATTATACCATTGTGCGGAATGACACGTAGGGTAACCCTGGGTACACATACAACTTGATACGTGGAATTTCTTAGGGTGAAACATGGTCGTCCTCTATCAAGATACGGGGTACTCACAAAGTGTCTCCATATCATGGGTCTGACGACTTAATTTCGATGGCACTTGACTTATGTGGTGATCTGACAAGAACTCTCCCTTTCCCCTTTCATAAATTAGCACATGCCATCTTAGGACATGGTGGCAATATTATTCAATAAGGTACGTCATGATGGCATCACCCTTTTTCCTTGGTCTCGTTCCAATGAGAATCACCAAGATCTATGGTGGATTTTTTGTCACTACCTCATCCCAATGGACGATCTAGGTCGTTCCTTGGATTTTAAGGTCATTTCGGCCACGAGGATGCAAATGTGATAATCTCCATGGACCCTACGGTCCTAGATAGTCCATGATCACTCTCTATGAATCAAAAACCCTTGTTGATCTCAAAGTATGGATTTGTGCTCAGCGTCGATGAAGAGTCAATATATTTCCCTTCAACCCATTTGACGATTGAGGTCGCACCTCGACCACATCCTGATAAAGGGCCTGAATTTATTCATCGTGCCAAATCCACAGCCACGATTTTTTTCTGAAACAAATTTAGGCTTCTTCCTTGGCTTAATAGTCTGCACCTAAACTTAGTCATTCTATGGATATATTTCTTCAAGTCCTTCTCAGGTCCTAGCGATCCTTGAGAATGCTTGGGCTTGACCAAGGTAATCCATGGTTTCCTTAGGGTTTCTTCATAGTACCCTATCCTTTGAAAGACTAGATAGGTTTGGGAAGTCCAACACCGTGGTGCATGAAGAACATATGCAAGGGTATATATCTATGTATAGGAGTGATAGTACATACATATGCCATAGGATTACATCGATTCATGCAATTAGTAGGGACGTTTCTCCCCTCAAGTTAGTACACAAACCTTGTATTATACGAGTGCATAAAATTCATAAATATTTTTATCCTTTCCAATATACCAGACACAACTTTACCCACAACTTACATTCATAAAGAAATCTCACAAGACATGAAGTGTTCGCAAGAAAGAATGTAAAACTATTAACACAATTAAACATTAAGCGTGATTTATGGTATCTCCATATTACACAACTTGATTCACAGACCAAATAGTTACACCTAAATATTATTCCATTCATTTAGCCATACACACATTCATATCAATACACAGAGGTAGATGAGACAGTTATCTACAAAATATGAGATATGTTGAGTATTGTTGTAGGGATAACCACTCTCGACCCAACCATAGGAAAGGTTGTGTTTAACTTCACTGCAACCAGCCACCCCTGAGCCCAAATACGATGTCACGAGAGGAGTTATACAATATTTTATCCCCTGACTCCCCTTCCCTACCCTCTCTTTTTCTTCTCATATTCTTCCCCCAGGACCTCATGGATCGTGACAAAATATTCCTAAAGGTAATTTACCATCCATTCTTTAACGCCTTCAAGAACTATTCCAACTACTATCTTGGTTGATAACCAATTTCTAGGTCTGAGGACAATTCAGATCCATATCATTTTAATTATGCAACATACTTCCTCATATATTCATTTAAAACAGTGATGGCCTCCCTCTCTCCCACTCCTCTCATGACATCATAACCTGTGAATGCCATCCCTTCAGTAGTAACTCGACATTATCTTATTTTATTAAAACACACACACACACACACACACACACACACACACACACACACACACACACACGTAGAAATATTATAAAATCTATTCATCTCCACTATTTATCCTTGATCACTCACAATTCAACTTATTGTTATAATTACAGATTGGGGGAAATAAGGGTGTTACAATCCCATCCACCTTAAAGGAACACCATCCTCGGTGTTCTATTTAATGAAAAAAAATTCCATATTAATAGTGAACAAAAAAGAGTATGCATTCTTCATGGTATCATCCATTTCCCAAGTCTCTTCATTGGGACCAAAGTGTTTCCATTGCACCTTGACCTAGGGAATGTTTCTATTCCTGAGAGATATATATTTCCTATTTAAGATAAACTATGAATTTGGTTGGAACTCCCCCTCTGGCTCCACCTATATCACAAACTAGTCAATTATATGAGTAGCATCATGCATATATATATTTAATAAGGAAACATGGAACACATTATGTGCCTTCACTGTGGGAGGCAAGGCCAATTTATATGCTACAGGTCCCATTCTGTACATAATTTCAAAAGGGCCACAAAACCTCGGCTCTATCTTAGCACACACTCCCATTCTTAAGGATATTTTCCTTGGTTTGATTCAGATATACACATGATATCCCAGTTTAAATTATTTATGACTTCTTTTGGTATCTGCATAACTCCTTTGTTAGTCTTGGGCCACCTTCATATTTTTCTTTATCTGGGTCATATGTTGTTCTAGTTCCATTAACATTTCAGTTTCAAGGGTAACCTTGTCTATTGGATTACCCCAACTGATTTGGATATTTCATTTTTTTCCATAGAGAGCCTCAAAAGGGGGAATTTTCAAGGATTCTTGGTATCCATTATTTTACGAAAATTCTACCAGGGGTAAATACTCTTCCCATTTCCTGGGTTGATGCATTACATGCATCCTTAACATGTATTCTAATATTCGGTTCACCCTCTATATTTTTCCATCAGTTTGAGGGTGGTAGTTTGTACTAAACAGTAGTTGTGTTCCACAACCAGTGAACAATGACTTCCCAAATTCTGAAGTGAATTTGGCATCCCTATCAGATATAATTTCCTTGGGATTCCCATGTAGTTTGACTATTTCTTTCATGAATATGCTAACAATGTCTATTGTCATGCAATTGGATTTTACCAGAATGAAGTGGGAAGCCTTGATAAATTTATCCACAATTGCCATGATGACATCATTTTGTTTGGTTGTTTTGGGTAATCTAATGATGAATTCCATGGAAATGGTTTCCCATTTCCATTCTGGAATATGGAGGGGTTGCAACATCCCTGTTGGGTGTTGGTGTTCTACCTTGACCTATTGGAACTCTAAACATTTAGCCAGATAATCAGTTTTGTCTTTTTTCATTCTTGTCCAATAAAACAGTTTCCTAAGGTTGTAATCATCTTATGATAACCAGGGTGACCAACATAATGTCTTTTGTGTAGTTCATCCAATATGAAATTTTTCAAGGTGTCACAAGTTGGGATATACAACCTCCCTTTGTATGTTAGTAGGCCATCATTTTTCAGTTGATAACTTGCATACTTCATCCCTATGAGCTCTTTCTCCAGGTGTATCTTCGTGGTTTTGAATAATTCATCTACCGCCTATGCACTTTTAACTCTTTCCTTGAGGTCTGTTTCACAAGTACTCATGGTTGCTAAATGAATCACTTGCATACTTCTATTGAGGTCATCAACCACTCAGTTTTATTTTCCTTTGATGTGTTTTATTTCAAAGCCAAACTCACTGATAAGATCCATCCACCTAGATTTCCTAGCATTTTTCTTGGTCTGGTCAAATATATACCTCATACCACTATGGTCTATCATGAGGACAAACCTTATGCCTAGGAGGTAGTGCATCCACATTTTAAAAGTGTGTACTATGGAAGCTAGTTCTAGGTCATGGGTCACATAATTTATTTCATGTTTACTCAATTTTTGGGATTCATAACATATTACGTGTCCCTCTTCCATGAGGAATCCTCTGAGCCCCTCTTTACAGACATCGATGCACACCAGGAATTCCTTGTTTGGGTCCACAATTTTCAGTACGGTGGAATGTGTTAAGATGCGTTCTAGTTGCTAGAAACTCCCCTCACATTCTACTGTCCCAACAAATTTCACCCCCTTTCTCTGTAATGAAGTGATTGGGTGACCAATCTTAGAAAATTCCTTTATAAATCTTATATAGTATCCTACTAAACTCGTGAAGGATCTAATGTCAGTGAAATCCTTGGGTGTGGGACAATTTATAATGGATTTTATCTTATTAGGGTCAACCACTACTCCCTTATTAGAGATACCATGGCCTAAATAATGGACTTTCCTTTGGAAGAAGTCACACTTTCTAAGCTTAGCATAAATATTGTGTTCTCTTAGTACTTGCAGTACTAACTTTAGGTGTTCTTCATGATCTTCCTTACTCCTTGAGTAGACTAGGATGTCATCGATAAAAAATAATACAAATCCATCCAAGAACTTGTTGAGTACACTATTCATCAAGCACATGAAAGTGGTTGGTGCATTGGTGAGACCAAATGGCACCACCAAAAATTCATAGTGTTTGTACCTTGTCCTAAAGGTAGTTTTATAGATGTCCTCATACTTGATTTGAACTTGATGATATATTGGATCTCAGATAAACCTTGGAAAAAATGGTGGAACCTCTTAATTGGTAAAATAAGTCATCAATCCTGGGCAGGGGGTATTTATTCTTAATTTTCATTTTATTGAGTTACCTATAGTCTATTCACAACATGAGTGTGCCATCCTTCTTTACAAATAAGGTTGGTGATCCCTAGGGAGACACACTATGTAATACCCTTGTTTCCCCCAGTTTGTAAATATAACTATAACTGGACAAGAGACTATGGTGGACTAAATATGTGTGAATGTTTGATTTGATTAACCTTTGTATAAAAGGGTAAATGAATGGATTTTCTGTTATTAATAGAAGTTGGATATTTGTTGCACAATTGCTGAAAGGGGGGGAGTTTTCCAAGATATACCATGGATGATATGAGAGAGATAGTGAGGGGAAACCAAGAATGGTTGAGATGACCCTCACCAGACCAATACATACTGGGTGTAATTTCTCAACAGTCCTCTGACCCATAAATGAATTATCATTCAAGATGATAGTTGGAAGTTCATCCTCAAGAGTTAATGAGGAGATGGGGCAAGGTACCCATCTGTAAGGATTCAATGCCTGACCATGAATTGGGATTCGAACCCACACAACCTTGCTGAGGAAGGCACGAAAGGAGGTAATTCGAGGTACATAGACAGATCTACAAGATAGTAGAGTAGAGAGAACAATCTGGAGAAGAGAAGAGAACCATGTTTTCGACTTTGGAATAGGGAGAAAAGATGAGAAACAAGATCGTTTTTGGAAAAAAGAAGCCATGGGTAGGGTTTGGCTATAAGATGATAAACGAGGTTGACGTGTGACTGAGGAAGTACTCATGCATACCTCCTTGATTGAAGTAGAGAAAACCAGTTGCCAATTTCCCATGGGAGGAGGAGAGTAACCTTCATCCCTAACTGTCATGGAGAAAAGAGAAGGAATATCTCTCAGAGCATCATGGTCTAGCTTGGGGGTGGCCAGTGGTAAATCTGATAGGAGTGGTTGTGCCTATGGCTAGGAGGAAACATGCACCCCTTTCAACAGTCGCTCCAAATTTTCGATTTATGATAAGTATTATCATACTCTGTGTGTGTATACATTTATATATATATATATATATATATATATATTGGATGCGATGATGAATGTATGTGTTTATGGTTAAGTCTTTCAGTATTTGAACAGTTATTAGAAATGTTCTTTTGCTTCTGTAAACTGTTATATCCATATAGTCTTTGATTTATCTTAGTGTAGCTACTAGAGAGTTATGGGATGTAAATCCGCAGTAGATTCGGGGTATGATTGAGTAAAACGTCTAAATCCTACCGACCCTTTGAAGTTTACCTTAGCGGGAATGTCAAGTTTAACTTGAAGGGAGAAAGGTGTTCCCTTTAGACTATCCTCCCATTTGACCGAGGGCTCATGCCCATGTACTTAATCTATTTTTCTGATAAACATATTATCACTTAGACCATAAGATTTCCCAAAGGACCCATGTGACCAGGGCCTAGGAACCCTGCGCTAATCCTAAAAGAGCTAGATATTTCGACTTCAGGACTTCAGGACTTGTGACTACACAATCCTCGAAAACCACCAAGGATGAAGTCACGAATTAATGGGAGCCCTCAATCTAGGGATCCAATTTGGATCTCTCTCAGTCGTTAGATTGGACTTAGGGAGGGAAGAGTTAAGTGCTTCAACGAAGTTCTACTTCAGGAGAATAGGAGTGGTCTAATGTCGAAACTCATGAATGTTGGAGTCGCGAAGTAAATCAAGACCGTCGAAAATGGAGGGACACATGTCCACAGATCAACAAATATATGTATGTTTGTGTATTTAGTGGTCTAGGGACATGCAAGTTTCCCCGGAGCTCTGCAAGCCAGAGTAAATATTGGTCATGGATGCTAGGTACACGTGGAAATAGATATGGCGTGGTCTAAAGAGAAAGCCAGGAGATACATGTCGAACTCTCGAACGACAAACTTCCAAAGTGACAAGGACCGTCGATCCTCAGATACTTCAGGATCCCTTTCAACCATTGATATAAGAAGCCCACCCTCGATCACCCAATCGACTGGGAACGTTTCATGGAGTAACACATGGACCCTAATTGTCCCCCATCTAAGGTTTTCCATCGAATTGGAGCCATCATATGAGAGGGCACATGGCAAGAGATCCCATAGTCCAGAGACTTAGTACTTTGGAGGAACTTATCCAAGAACCTACAGAGTGTGAAAACCTCGAAAGTCATGAATGTCGAAATGAATATCGATCGTAGGTAGGATGAGGACACTTGGAACCAGATTAAAGAGTCTGAAGACTTAGCTCTTCGGGGAATTCATGACG
The DNA here is from genome assembly GCA_009831015.1 of Picea engelmannii. NCBI lineage: Eukaryota > Viridiplantae > Streptophyta > Pinopsida > Pinales > Pinaceae > Picea > Picea engelmannii. The sequence goes on from ML783599.1 coordinate 243,091, forward strand.
TGAGGATTTGGAAAGTTCCAAAGTCTGAAGTTGCGAAGTAATGAGATTCTTAGATTTATGGATCCACATGGACTCCTACTGAACATGAGATTGAAGGGTTGGAAATTTATCATTCCAAGCTGGCGTGGCATAATAACATCATTCGATGTGACATGGACCAACATTACATGTGCCATGTGTCACCCAGATTTGGTCGATTCATAGACCCCTTATGCCTATTAGAGCATGACACGTGTAAACCCCTAATGATGACACGTGTCACCCCTTGACCCTCACCGTGTGTTAGCTTCGGGTTCATGCCTGCCTGGCCAACGTGGACGATGATGTGTCTAGAACTCCAGGATTCAGGATAACTTCGGGATTTTGGAATATTTGAGTGTAGTTTGATAAAGGAAGGTTCAACAATGATCATTGATCATCAAACGCCGAAGGACCAACGACGATCGACGATCACTGAAACGACAAAGGTTCAATGATGACCACCGACTTTCGAAACACCGAAACGTAGTACGTTCAATGCAAAATGTCGATCTTCAATCAATAAATGGCCAAGGCCACGTGGATCAATATTGAAGCCCCCGTTTTTAACCATAGGATCTCGGTGAAGGACTTGGACCATTGATTCCCTTTGTTGTTCATGGATCCGAGAATTCGACAACACCATTGGAATTCCCAAAGTCTGGAAATTCCAAAGTGCCAAAACCTTAACTAAGAAGACTCTTAGCTCTCGATTTTCAGCCCAAGGTCACGAGGAGGACCCCACCATATGGTTTAAGTGCGTAGTGGGAGATGTAAACTTCGGGGGAAAATAATATGAGGGTTTTTCTTAGTAAGGGACTGAAAATGAACCAAGGAAAAGCGAAAATTTAATGCCCCATCCCTAGAAAGGGTATTTAAGGGGTTGGGTGTGTTACAAATTGGTGTCAGAGCATGGAAAAAACACTTGGCATGCTTGGGCTCATGCACGAGTCACATAAAAAAATTATTAGAGAACTTATGGGGTAACACCCTACCTTACCCCCCTTCTATAAGAAACTTGTCTGAACCTCTACTGAAGAGAGTAACGAAACCTTTTATTGTTGATAGATATTTTGGAATTCTTCACTGTAGGTTGCTAATGTTTCCAAATAAAGAATCGACTTCACCTTGCAATGATGTGTGTTGTTCATGAATTGTTATATTAGTAACTAATAGAAAAAAAATTATCAACACTCAAGCAATCAGCGAACAACAAGAGAACTACAATGTAAAGGATGGTGACACATGAGGAGTTGGGGGAGAGCTCCCACAATAGAGAGGAAGAATCTGATGAAAGGAGGGTGGTGAAAACCCCTCCAGATTTGGTCGAAACTGTAAGAATCCTCATGGAATAATTATAGATTTATAAGGCTGACAATGAAAGGTTGATCAAGGAGAAGGAAAATAAGACTGAAATTAATGCAGTCCTACTTCAAAGTCTATAAGATATACAAAGGAAAATGAAACATGGTCCAGTTTCCATTCATGTGGACAAGCATCATGCTGAGAAAACCCCAAGTCCACCTGAGATACAAAATCATGGTCTAGAAAGTGCCCACACTAGAAGGATCACCTCAAAGAAGGCCCAACATGGAGCCAAGATACATTCAATGGAAGATTCCTCTAGTAAGGACACTGGAAACTCCAAGGAATATTCTAGTGGAAAAACTAGTTCCCATTCCCAGACGAGAAGAAAGAAGAGGAAACAATCCAAGACTCATGACCCTGAAGAGTTCAAGAAAGAAAAACCACCCACCTTCGATGGAGAGATTAAGTAGGGGGAATAAGCAGAAGTTTGGCTACTTGGCTTGAAGAAGTACTTCATATTTCATGACTACTCATAAAACTTAAAGGCTCAGATAACCATTTTCAACTTGAATGGGAAAGCTTCCATTTGGTGGGAATACCTTAGGAATATGAAAGGAATCCATGAGATGGACTTGTCATGGAAACAATTTGAGAAATACTTCATGAAGAAGTACCTGTCAGAAAAGTACTTTGATGGAAAGACCAAGGAGTTCTATGAACTCAAGCTGGGACAACTCACCATAGATGAATATATCAACAAATTCTTTGATCTGATGAGGTATGTGCCCTATATAAAGGATGAAAAAGTAAAGATGCAATGATTTATTATTGGATTACCTCAGTCCTTCCAGGACGAAATTGATTTTGATAAGCCAAAGACTTTAGAAGATACTCTTCGAATATCAAGGTATTGCTATGAGCAATTCAAGAATAAGACAGAACCCCATGAATATTGGAAGAAGAAAAACAATTCGGGATTTAAGAAGGGGTTTAAATCCTAAAGATTTAAGAACCATGGTAAGATCTCTAGGATGAGCCTTCCTGCCAGAAGTGTGTATCAAGAAAATTTTCCATCCCAGAGTGGAAATAAACCATTCAGAGCAGCTCCAAGTAATATTGATAACACGAAGAGAGAACCCTTGAAATGTTGGGGTTGTGGAGAGGAACATCTGCTAAGGGACTGTCCGCATAAGAAATAGAACAATGGGAGGGTCTACAACATCCAAGAGGCTACCAAAGTCAATGACGTGGCTAGGCGCCTGCCACAAATTTATGCATCCTTGGATAATAGACAAGTTGACCACCAAGATTTAGTGGTGAACATGGAAATTACGCTTGCCAACCATCCTGTTTCCATTTTAATTGACCTTGGTTCTAATTTTAGTTATGTTTCCCCTCAAACTATTGATAAATGTAAATTGCAACAAGCTAAACATGGTAAATCATGGCCGCTAGAACCAAAATAAAAGTAGCAGAGGTCATACCAGCATGACAATTTTTTATAAGTGGGTTTCCCACCCAAGCAAACCTAAACATAATTCCTCTAGGATCTTATGACCTGCCGATTGGAATGGACTGGTTGGCTTTCCACAAAACCAAATTGAATTGTTATAGTAAAACTTTGGAGTGTGAAAATGAAGAAGGAATAAGGGTAACCCTACAAGGGATTCATAAGCCTTCTCAGTGAGACAAATATCAACCCTCCAAGTGAAGAAGTATTGCATAAATGGATGTCCCTTGTATGCAATACAAGTACTAAACTCTGTTGAGAATGAAAAATCAAGCCTAGAGAACCATACCATATTAAGAGAATATAAATATGTATTCCTAGAAGAGGTAACAGGTCTACCTCCAAGAAGGCATATTGACTTTTCAATAGAACTTGTACCAAGAGCGGTGTCAATGTCTAGAGCACCCTATAGAATGAGTACACTAGAGCTAGTTGAGCTCAAACTATCGTTGAAGGAGATGTTGGACAAAGCCTACATTCGACCTAGTGTGTCTCCATGGGGAGCACCAACCTTATTTGTGAAAAATAAATATGGCATACTCAGACTGTGCATAGATTATAGACAACTCAATAAGATGATCTTCAAGAATAATTATACCTTGCCAAGGATTGATGACTTGTTTTACCAATTAAGGGGTGCCACAATATTATCCAATATTGAATTGAGGTATGGATAACATCAGGTCTGAATTAAAGATGAAGGCATCCACAAGACAACCTTTAGGACAAGATATGGTCACTATTAATATGTGGTGGTGCCATTTGGGCTTACTAATGCACCAACCACTTTTATGTGCTTAATGAATAACATATTCATAAATTTATTGGATAGGTTTGTGTTGGTTTTAATTAAAGATATATTAATCTATTCCAAGAATAGAGAATATCATGAAGAACATCTCAATCTAGTACTCTAATTACTAAGAGAACATCAGTTCTATGCTAAGCTTAGTAAGTGTGAATTTTTCCAAAAACAATTCCATTACTTAGGCCATGTTATATCTAAAGAAGGAGTGGCAGTTGATCTCGATAATATTAAAGCCATCATGGATTAGCCTACCCCAAAGGATGTATCTGATATCATATCCTTTATGGGCCTAGCAGGATACTATAGGAGGTTCATAATTGGATTCTCCAATATTGGTTTCCCAATCACCTCCCTTTAGAAAAAGGGGGTTAAATTCATTTGGACATCAGAATGTGAAGAAATATTTCAAGAGCTGAAATACCTTCTAACCAATGCACCTGTTCTGAAGATTGCAGACCCAAACAAGGACTTCCTTGTGTGTATAGATTTCTGCAAGGAAGGTATTGGGGGAGTCCTTATGCAAGAAGGACATGTGATTTTCTATGAATCCAGAAAACCAAATGAGCATGAATTCAATTATGTGACCCATGATATGGAACTGGTTTCCATAGTGCATGCTTTAAGAATGTGGAGGCATTACCTCTTAGGAAGACAATTTTTACTTATGACAGACCATAGTGGATTGAGGTATTTGTTTGACCAACCAAAACACAATGTGAGACAAGCTAGGTGGATGGATCTCCTTAGTGAGTTTGATTTTGAAATCAAACATATCAAAAGAAAGGAGAATAGGGTGGTTGATTCCCTTAGTAGAAGTATGAAAGTGGATCACTTGGAAGTTGTAAGCATCAGTGAATCAGAAATCAAAGAAAGATTCAGACGTGCACAAGAAACATATGCATTTTTCAAGACTGTGACATTTTACTTAAAACAAGATCCCACAAGGCTGAAGTACGAAGGTTATCAGATGCTTAATGAAGGCCTACTGACTTATAAGGTAATATTGTATATTCCAAATTGTGATGACTTGAATAGATTCATAATGGATGAACTACACAAAAGACCATATATTGGTCATCCTGGTTATCAGAAAATGATCATGGTCACTAGGAAACTATTTTATTCGATCAGATTGAAAAAGGACATACCTAATTACTTAGTTAAGTGTCTAGAATGTCAGCAAGTCAAGGCAGAGTACCGACACCTGACAGGGTTTTTGTAGCCCCTACCAATTCCCAAATGGAAATGGGAAATCATCTCCATGGATTTCATCACAAAATTACCAAGATCAACCAAACAGAATGATGCCATCATGGTAGTTTTGGAAAAACTGAGCAAGGTTGCTCACTTCATACCCATCAAGTCAACTTGCAAGGAAATAGATATTGCCAACATTTTCCTGAAAGAAATATTTATACTACATGGCATGCCTAAGGAAATTATATTTGACAGAGATACAAAGTTTACTTCAAACTTTTAGAAATCTTTGTTTGTTGGTTTTGAAACAAAATTTCTCTTAAGTACATCCTATCACCCTCAAATTGATGGGCATATAGAGAGGGTAAAACAATTATGAGAAGACATGTTGAGGATGCATGTAATGCATCAACCCAAGAAGTGGGAGGAATACCTACCACTGGTAGAATTTTCCTACAACAATGGCTATCGAGAGTCATTAAAATGAGCCCTTTTGAAGCCCTCTATGGAAGGAAATGAAACATTCCAATCAGTTGGAACAACCCATTATAAAGAGTTACAATTAGGCCAAATATGCTAAAGGAAATGGAACAACAAGTAATTAAGATCAGACAAAATATGAAGATAGCCCGGGATAGAAAAAAGAGTTATGCAAACACGAAAAGGACTCCTAAAAAGTTCAAAGCATGGGATCACGTGTATCTCCAAGTTAGACCCAAGAAAATCTCTTTGAGTATGGGATCTTGTTCCAAGCGACAACCTCGGTATTGTAGACCTTTTGAAGTTTTGGATAGAGTGGGACCAGTAGCCTATCAGATAGCACTGCCTCCCACAATGAAGGCACATATTGTTTTCCATGTTTCTTTATTAAAGAAGTATGTACATGATTCTAATCATATTATTGACTGGTCTATGATTCAAGTGGAACCCAAGGGAGAATTCCTGCTAGAACCTCAATGCATAATAGACAGGAAGGAAACCACACTTAAGAACAAAACCATGGCATAGATCAAGGTGCAGTGGGAACACTTTGGCCCAGATGAGGCTACATGGGAAATGGAGGATGCCATGAGACATGCATATCCACTTTTGTTTACTTCTGTACATACAAAGTGTTATCACTGAAATATTGTCTGCAACATTGCACACAAATGGTTACAAAAATACAACAATTCCAATATAAATTAGTTCACGTGTAGCACCAAAATGCATTTCAAAAGGTAAAAACTATACAATTGGAAAAAATTGACATACGCAAACTCACTAAAGGAAGCGCGCGGGCCAACGAAGCCCGTAGAGCACACAATGTGCCATATGTGCAACTGTGTACGAGAAAATCCACACACTTCTGTGAACGGTGCATTTATGGTTCTGGTCAGCCCCCCAACCACTTATGGACCAGCTCCCAACTTGATTTGACCTTCAAATCTGGGTGAAATCCAAATGGGGGGCTGGTTAAGGACCAAAGGGTCCCCTAAAGGGCCCCTTGTTCACATAAAGAACCAATTGAATTTTTCCTTGAAGAAATTATATAAATAGAGGCCATGGGTGCACTAAGAAACCAAGATCTTCATAGTACTGTTATGCTGCCTGAATTCTCCCTTGAGAATCCTCTTTTCTCCTAGGAGTATTCAAGCATCATTGCAATAGGCCAGTCCACTCACCTCTTGAGGGAATAGGCATTGATTTTATTCATCATTTTCCATTTTTCTTCCATTGTAAGAAGAGATATGCATTAGGGAACTCAAGAGCCCTCCCAAGGAGTAAGAGGGGACTCATAAGTCCTCATTTTTCTCTACGGTGTTTTGCCAACTAATATAGTTATCCATTGGTGGCATAATCTTGTTCATTGGTTGATTGTTTATGGTTCTAAGTTTCTTATGCATTATAGTTTTTATTTCCTTAGTTGTTTTAGTTTGTTTACTTGTTTATTTCATGTGTTTGTCTTGTTTAATCCACTCACTAACCTTTGTCTTGTCTAGCAGGCCCAACTAGGCATGCAAGTGCCATTGTTTTGATCACCCAAGTGACTAAACGAGCACAACGGATTAGCGACCATATTGGGGAAAGGTATCAAATTCCACCCTATTTGGGCTTAGAGAGAACTTATTTTTAATCCATTTGTATTGAAGGTACCAAAACCGGCCCAACCTTACCTGTCAAAAGCAAAATTCTGAGCTAGAGGAGGAGAATTTCACTCAAAAACAATTCCCCCGATGCGTATCATAAAGTGCACAGGCATTCCATCCCACATACGCGCACTCAGCGCACTGTGTGACCAAACAAATTATGTTCTCTCTTCATTCTGCACACTATGCGCCCACTGCACCTCTGTCAGAATTGTAACTCGTGCACATTTCTAGAGTTTCAAAATTGTAAGGGATTTTGTGATGATTTGAAGGCCCCTAGACTTCAAATTCTGTCTTTCATGCAATTTGTAATTCCCATGCACTCCACTTAGAATCCTTTCCCATATGAAAGGTTATATAAACGTAGGCACTTAGGGGGTAAAAAGAACCAAATATTCTCCTCTTTTTCTCTGGTTGCCACATGGATGGCTTGTTTGGTTTGTAAAATTTAAGTTGAGATTATTGCTATCACAAAATAAAACACTTACATTGGGACCAAAAATTAACTTTGATCATTGAGTATGCTCTTCTCTCGCACCATAGAGAGATATTGAGAATCAGAAAGGTGGTTAAGGGAACATTTCATCTCCCTTAACAAAATTATTTAGGAGAGGACAAAGCCTCCCTAGGGCTCCTCTTAGTTTCTTTTTGAAATCATCTTAAAGTTGTAAAGGGCCCATACATGCCCACATGTTGCAAACTTAGGATAGTTTCTTGAAATTGATTTCTTGGTTTACATCACTAGGAAAGTTTAAATATCAAAGTAACAAGCCCATAAATGCCCACATGCTTGCAATCTAGGATAGTTTTTCAAGATTTCTTAGTGTAAAAAACATTAGGGAGTTTAAAGGATGTGTAAGGACCCATATGTCCACATGCTATTTCTTTAGGGATTTTAAAAATTCACAAGGTTGTACCAATGACACTTAGTAATCTAGGTAAAAAATATTTGTAAGGACCACAGGAAGTCCACATGTTGAAAATTCACACCTAAATTATTAAAATTTGGCACATTCTTTCACTTGCTCACACAGAAAGTCACTCCTCACTCACATAATTTCCATATTGAATTATGGAGGTTGAAGTGGGTTTTCTCCAAAGGAATTATGAAACATCCCACTACTTCTTTGGAAATTATCCACACCCACTTAATTCAAACGAGATTGGTTCACACCCCCAATCTCTCAACCCACACCATCTAAAAATATTCTAAAAACTCACTAAATTTTCCTCCACAGGAGGTGCCAAAAGATTTTTTTTAGTTTAGGTAGGATCTCAGGGGATGCATCTAAATAACCCCCCATTATATGGTTCTCGCATTTTCAAACATTAGAAGTTGACAAATAGAGAACTTTCAAATCCTCCAAGTCAAGTGTTCCTACACCATAAGGCAGGGAGATACCCATGAAGGGTTGAAGTCTGAGGTCTGGTTCTTCTATGCATCCCCCCTCGAGTCACCCAACTCTTGGAATGGATCCAACCCGTGACCCAATTCTGAGGTCGAAAATCTAAATGCCACACGTTGACCGAGGTACCTAGTGACCAAATTTAGGACATCTACCGAGGTGGAAATTGTGGGGTGCAATTGCACCTTGATCAGATTTTGTGTGTCTATTGGGAAATATCGCCAGCTCTTTCGGAATATACACCCTCTACCCTTCATTATAACTGATTATTTCATCTTTCACTAGTGCCTCTTCCAATGGCTTCAGACCCCACTGTTGAGTGCTCTTCGAAGGTCCAGTGCTATTTGAGAGGAAGGATGATATGTATTTTAGGACACAAGAATTTGTTTTATTTGTTCCCCCATGTAGACAAAATCCACCTACCCACATGTATGCTTATTTACAGTTGATTTATGTATGTTGCTCGGTTGATTACATGCAATTGTGAATTATATTATCTTGTGAAGGTCCAAATTAAATAAGTCTCTTGTTCATTTATTTCTCTCATCACCATTTTCACACATACACTTTTCTAATCGAACATCATAGAGGACCCAAAGAATCCCCGTCGTTCCAGACACTTGCAAAATCTCCCTCCTATTCTAGGAGAAGTTCCTAGTCTTGTCGACTCACCAGCTCAACCATCTCACACACCTGTGAGTGCCACTATTTTAGGATCATATTTACTTAGTTCCACTTTGCTTGGGTCCAATTCCCAAGGACATCCATCCACTATCTCTCCTTCACAAGGAGGCATGGGGGAAACTTCTTCTCAAGGGAGAAGTACAACCCCAACAAATCCCTCTCAAGGGTCAGGTCCACTACCTTCTCACACCATGGTTGGAACTAATATTCCACCATATCCCCCATGCCATATTTGGCATTTCTCAACATTCTAATTTGACTAAAATCACGAATGATCCCATTTTACATGACCCCACATGGCCCAATATGCCTACCAAGCTACCTTCAGATATTCCAAAATTTGAAGGGAAATCAGGGGAAGACCCCACCAACCATGTTATGACCTTCCACTTATGGTTCTCTTCAAACAACATCATGGATGACTCCATCCACTTAGGGTTACTTCAAAGAACACTCTCTGGTCCATCAGCCAAATGGTATGTGGATGGAAAACCAGGGTCCCATAGGACTTTTGAATCCTTGGCCAAAGCCTTTTTGGCCTTTTTCCAACTACCAGTTCGTCATGACACTGGGTTATAACTTCTCTCCGAGTGCAAAAAAACCTCAACTATGCATATTTCCGACCACATCCACGAATGGCATCGGCGACGTAGTTTATGTAAAGCACAAACCACCAAAGAAAAACATCTCGATTGGTTTCTAAAATCACTCGTCTCTATACTTGCCAAAGATGTGGCATCCACCTTCCCCTAATCTGAAGAAGAATCCATCAACAAGGCTCAACAGTTCAACCTCATTTATGCTCAGTCAGGTTACTTATACACAGTATTACCTGATGCACCCAGACCCGTACCATTTGGCCAAGAAAAACTTGGAATGTATCACGCTACAGATGGGTTGATTGGTACCACAACTCGTATAACCAACCACCACCTATGTATGGTGCACCTCAATGTCCACAACCATATGGAGGTCCATCTTATTACCCTCCTCCCCCTTACCAAGGACCATATCCTATTTCTCCCCCTCCACCCATGAGTGGACCCATGCCGGCACCCATGATGTGCCCGACCTCTCAACCAAGTTCAAGTTCCCCTTCTACTTCAGCATATAACCTGGGAACTAATGAATATGCTTCACCTTCCTATGCGCCCTATGGTTTGTTGCCACAAAACAATTTGTATTTCCCGTTTCCTGGTCCTCCATAGTCGGTTTCTCCTCCACATGGACAACCACACGCCAACGTTAATTTTTTTCATCCCTCTCCCATTCAACAACTTCATACTTTTGAATAGTTGAATACGGAAAATCTGGCCCATCAGTCGAATAACGCCAAGAATAAAGGAAAAATCTGAAACAATAATAACTCGAGACCAAGTGGAAATAACCCCCAGCAAAACCAACCTGTTGGGGGCAACCAAAATCAAGGTAACCAGAACCCCCAAGGGGACAATAACAACAAACTCCAAGGGAAGAACAACAATAAAAATCTCAGGATGAACTTCCCTTGTGCCCTTTGTGGTGATTATGGAAATTATACTCACCATTTCCCCCAAATTGCCGACTTTAAATAGATGAAAGAATCCATCAATGTGCCACGTCCTCCAGCTTCGTCTCCCCTTAGTAGGCCCCACAACAGTATTTGCAACAACCACCCCCGACCATGTTGCAAAACCCTATTCCAAACCAAGGTGTGATGAATACCCAACATGAGGTACATTCTGTCCCACTACAAATTGGACAGTATCAAAACCCAGGGCCCATCCACCCTGGAAATCTGATGGATCTCAATATCCTCCTCATTAGAGAAGAAGAAATTCTTCTACAAATGTGTGGTCGTCAATACATCACGCCCCTTGAATATACTCCAACCACTTCGGAAGCAACTCCAACTACATTCAGACAACCCTTAATGATTCCATGCCCTAATACTGAACCTACCATTCGTATACCTTGCATTCCATTACGTCAGAATGTCAATAACCCTCAGGATAGGGAAGCACACATTTACAGTCTGGTCAATGACTTGGCATAGTCTCCTACAACCATGTCTGTGTTGGAGGTTCTCCAAACCTTTCCAACTCAACAAAAATCCTTACTTTCTGTCTTGGGAGAAGTCGACCCAGCAGATACTAGACTCATCACATTTGATCTAGATGGTGGAGAACCTCATCTCCCCACTCTGGTAGCTTTCCAGATACCAGACAAGATTTAGAACATCATGGTTCATTTATGTATCATTGATGAAGGTGCATCCACATGCATCATGTCCAAAACTATATGGCATGAACTTGGCTCCCCTGAGCTAGTACCATCCGCCATCACCTTAAGAGCCTATGACAATTGACCATCCTCCCCTGAAGGGCTCTTCCAAAATGCCCTCATTGAACTCGGGGGAAAAACCATCTTCATCGAAACTGAGGTTATCGACTCCCCGCTCGATTACAATATCTTGCTTGGACGTAGCTACATGTACGTTATGAAGGCAGTATCCTCTTATGTGTTTCAAAATATGATGTTCCCCCACAACGGGAAAATCGTCACTATCGACCAAATTACACATTATGAGCCTAATAATTCCACCAACATCGATAACATCTTGCCTCTTGTCCTCACTAGCTCAGATGCTTTTTCTATCATTGACATGGGCAACGGAATTTTCAAGGACCCATCCTTGTTGGGAGCATACCATGGAGAACCACCTCTCATACACCCTTCAACACAAGTGTGTGTCATATATTTCAATGGAACTAACACCGGAGACACCATTCTTCCCACTGAGGCCTCTCCACACCTCGACCTTCCACTAGTTAAAGAAATATTACCTCAAGAATTCATTGAGAACCCTACCACACCACTTATCCCTGATTTCTGCCTCCCCCAAGGGAAAATCCCGATTTGGGAGACAAACCCTCAAGACATTACTCAAATACCCTTCTTCTATCCCCCACCAAGTGTTCAAGCATTTTAGGTAGTCGTGACACTTACCCTTCCCAACATGGTGTTTTCCATCCCTGTATTGTATCTACACCCACCCGCAATGGTTCCTCAACCATCCCTCCCTCCTCAGTCAGAGGGAATCCCAATGCAGATTCCAATACAGGCTCCGGTCACACCCCCCCCGACTGCCAACACCACTTCCACTATTGGGGGCAGACGGAAAAAGAAAGATCCCACATCTCCACTTCCTCCCCGAGTTCAACCTCCTTGCGCACTATGCGAAAGAGAGGGACACCCCACTAATAGATTTCCTTCCCTTCCCAAGTTACATAATCTAATCCAACTCCCTTGAACAATCACATCGCTCGTTGCTTCACCAAGCACATCTATTACTACTATAGCGTCCTCCACTACAGGCAATAAAGGGCTACGAACCAAATTCGCTTGTGCCATCTATTCAAAATATGGCCACTACACTCATCATTTCCCATATCTACCTCAGTTTCTCCAAATGCTAACGAAAGTGTGGAAAACCTTTCATCAAGAGCCCTCTCCACCACCAATTTCTGGTACTCACGTCACCAACATCCATTATGTCTCGTCCGTAGTCCCTGAACGAATGAGATGCCCTTGCGTTCTTTTTGACTCACTTTCTCACTTCACCTACCAATGTCCTCTAATTGTGGCATACTGAGGTCATCATTCAACCCATATCCAAACAAATCCGATAACCTCACCACTGGTCCTGCCCTCTCTAGATACTGTCAACATAACCTCCCATGAACCTGGGTCACTTCCCACCCCTCTATGGTTCATAGATAGACTGTCTAAGGATATTCCGACAAATCCTCCCAATTCTCCGGTTCATTTCCCACAGGAAATCTTACCCCCTACCATAGTTTATCACCCACAATGTCTAGACATTTGGTTTATGTTAAGTGAGCCATTGCACCCAGTTTGCGACATCCCCTCTATGTCTTCATCGGTTGAGGACAATCACACTATGAAAGTCACCCATGTTACCTCCTCGGATCCCCTATATTTTCGCATTTTTCATTGCGTTGAAGATATCCTAGAGGAACTCAATACCCTTGATTGCCCATGGAATGTGCTCCATTACCAAGCACTTTTTCTCTCACAGGAAGCCTTCGACCCTCCTAGCCAATCCTCTGTATGTTCAATTGAAGCCAAGTATTTTATTCCTTCAGGGAATATAGACTGGTTCAATAACCCTATCCCTACCACAGATGATTTTTAAGAAGGCAACATGGCCAATATCTCCTCCACCATCAAAATCGACATTTCCATCAAACCGAGAATCATAGAAGAAATAAACATTGTCACTGCATGCTCCCCTGAGGAACTCACATCTTACAAACCTATCTTTCAAGAATACCGAGATATTTTTTCCTGGTCATATACAGAGATGCCCAACCTCGATCCTTCTATTGTCGAACATTGCATCGACACATGGCCATATGTCACCCTAGTCCGTCAAAAGTAGCACCCACTTCACCCATCCAAATATGTGGCTATCAAAGACGAAATTGACATGTTACACGTTGTTGGGTTCATTTACCCCATTGCATATACCTCATGGGTTTCCAACCCCGTCCCCGTTAGCAAAAAATAGGGCATTATTCGCATCTACACCGACTTCCGCGATCTCAACCATGTTTGTCCCAAAGAAACTTTCCAACCCCTTTCATCGACCAAATTATCGATGACTGTGCTGACCATGAGGCATTGTCCTTCATGGATGGGTTCTCTGGCTACAATCAAATCCAAATACATATAGAAAATTAATATAAAACTTATTTTACTACCCCATGGGGTACTTTTTCATATCATGTCATCCCTTTTGGACTAAAAAATGTAGGTGCTACATTTCAATGGGCCATGAATTATGTTTTCCATGATCTTGCTTGCATCATCCTCGCTTAATTGGATGACCTCACTACTCGATCCAAAAAACAAACCCAACATTTAGATGACTTACGCATCATCTTTCAATGATGTCGCCAGTACAATATCTGCTTCAACCCTCTCAAGTGTGTATTTTGCATCACCGTCGGATGCCTTCTTGTGTTCATTGTCTCCCAACAACGCATCACGATGGACCCCCTCAAGGTCCAAGCTATCACATAAATTCCACCACATAGGAATTTGTGTCAACTGCAGAGCCTATAAGGAAAAGGTAACTTTTTACGTCACTTTGTCCCAGATTACACCACCCGCGTGCATAATTTCCTCTGCTTACTGCATCATGATATCCCATTTCGATGGGATAAACATGCTCAAAACACTTTTGATGATTTAAAAGCGGCCCTATCCAATTCCCCTTTGATTAGTGCCCCAAACTATGTTCGCGATTACATCCTCTACTTGTCAACCTCAGTCGTCTCAGTAGCAAAAGTCCTTGTCCAACTAGGGGAGGATGGGCGAGAACATGTCATTTACTACATCAGTAATAATAATTCAAGACCACCCATGAAACACAATCATGATGAGAAACTAGCCCTCACATTTTTCCTCGTAGTTCAGAAACTACATCACTATATCCTTCTTCGCACTACCAAAATCATAGCAGATTCTAACCCCATGCAATACTTTCTTAGTTGACGACATATTAACGGAAAATTTTCCCGATGGATCCTCATCCTTTAGAAATACAACCTAGACTTCTCAACTCTCAAAATAAAGAAATAACTCGTTCTCGCAGAACTCATTACGGTGTTTCCCTTAGACGCTAAACCTTCACCCATCAATATGGATTTTCCCGATGAACTCCTCTTCTTCATCCCGGCAGATGACCATTGGTATGGTGATCTTCTCATCTACCTTTGGACATAGAAATTTGGGTCTCATCTCTATCGAGATGATCGACAGTGCATTCGCCATCAGGCCCCTCGATACCTCCTCTTCGGTGATGTATTGTACCGACATGGGGTCGACACCATCCTTCGTCAATGTCTGACCATCAATGAAGCCGATAGAGTCTTGAACGATTACCATAGCGGGGTTTGCGGTGGCCACCTCTCAGGTATGTCCACCTCCCAAAAAATCATTTGAGCAGGATACTTTTGGCCCACACTGTTTCATGATTGCATCCACACTGTCAAGCAATGTGACAAATGCCAACTTTATGCAAACAAAGCACGAGCGCCACCCGCTCTTCTACATCCAGTCATCACCACCGACCCCTTCTGTAAATGGGGCATATAATTCATGACTTGCAATCCTCCATCTAGTAATGGACACAAGTGCATCGTCATGGCAGTAGATTACTTTACCAAATGGGTTGAAGCCATGCCTACCTTCAACAATACCACTGACACAACAACATGTTTCTTCTTCAACCACGTCATTACCCATTTCAGAATTCCACTACAGTTAGTATTTAATCATGGTAAGCACTTTGAGAATGACATATTCACAAAACTCTCCTCAAATTTAGGCTTCTCCCATGAGTTTTCCTCCCCATACTACCCTTAGTCCAATAGACAGGTCGAGGTTGTCAACAAAGTCCTCAAAAATATGCTACAATGTACCGTCAACAAACATAATACTAACTGGCATCATATGTTATTTTCAGCATTATGGGCTTATCGTACAACAGTCAAAACTACCACTGGTTTTACATCGTTTCATCTTGTCCATGGGATCGAAGCCACCCTCCCTATCGAGTGTGAAATTCCCACATTACGCATTGCCATCGAGTTATTACCTGACACTTCTCCAATGGAGCAGTGCTTGTTGACCTTAGAGTCACTGGATGAAGATCTTCGGTCTTCATTATAGAACAACGAGGCAACTAAAAAATGGTCCAAATCCACCTTTGACCGCCATGTCAACCTTCGTTCATTTAATGAAGGAGATCTCATCCTATCCTACGATATCGCCCACAATACTCTCGATCATGGGAAATTCGAATCATTATGGAATGGACCCTACATTGTCCAACACTACCTCACTAAATGCGCATACATCTTGGCCTCTCCAGAAGGCTATCCTCTCAAAGAACCTGTCAACGGGTTGTACTTAAAGAAGTTTTACACCTAAGCGTAGCCATTCTACACTAGGATTTTTCTTTGTACACATTTGTAGAGTTTTTAGTCTTCTTTTTTCACCTCCACTCCTCATGTATGATCTACAATCTATGTTATTGATAGATGCATCCTTCATTGGCCTACCACATTGGTTATAGTGATGGTTCTAGACGCTAGACACAGAATCTTGCTTCGGCCTCTTGGGCCCTCTATACCCCCTCACATGAACTACTCCACTCCAGTGACATATGTTTGGGCTCAGCCAATAATAACCAAGTAGAATACGTTGTCGTCACTGGTCTCCTCTCTGAGGCCAGTCATCGGCACATTCATCACCTTAGCATTTTATTAGATTCCCAGCTTGTCATTCTGTAGCTCAACAATGTATATCGTGTCTGCGATCCTTGCCTCTTTCGCAAATACCTGCAAGTTAGACTGTTATCTCGAAACTTTTATTTATTTACATTTACACATATTCCAAGACAATTTAATCAAATAGCAGATAACATGGCTAACCTAGTGTTAGATTGGAATTTATCACATCAAAACATCATCACATATACATAGGCATCATACACTGGTCACAACAAAGAGACAAAAGATATGTATCCATATATATATATATATATATACATATATATATATATATATATATATATATATATCCTCCAAAGTGTCATATATGTTTACAAAATACAAAATATACAATGCTCATAGGGAAGTGATTTCCCTCATCCCTATAGGTACAAAATGGCTACCCCCTGCCCTATACAAAATGGGTATCAACTACCCTATACAAAATGGGCTCACAAGCCTATATAAATACAAAACAATCGACACTCATGGTGCCCCCAAAACACCCCCCCAGGTACTTTGTCAGCTGGAGGCACCCCACCTGCTGGGGGTCCTCCAGGTCCAAGGGGAAGTCGACTAGTCATCACTTCCCCCGCTACAGCTGCCTGATGGATCAAGGTCTGCCACTCTACCAATACACCGACACACTACTCCATGACCCTCACATCCTATATATGAACCCATGTTCCCTCCAACACAGCCTAAAGAACCTCCTCAAACTAGCGACGAAGGTCCTCCATCCCCCCTATAGCCTCTACTCATAGCTCATGTGTTGGTCCAGCACCAGCATCATCAAATCTATGCCTTTGGCCTGCCCACGGCTCATGTGTTGGCCTAGCACCAACATCGTCTCTCCTGTGTCGATGTATTACCCGCTACTCTACTCACAGAGGTCGCATTGACCCTTGGCGAGCTGAGTCCTCGACCATCTCAGCCTCACGGCCTAGGGGCCCCACATCTGCAAACACAAAAACCAAAGGTAGAGTCAACATCCATATATATATATATATATATATATATATATATACGTATTCATATGCTACATTATCAAAATCACAAAACATAATTACACAAACATACCTCTCTAGTCCCAGTCCTCCTCATAAGGCAACACCATGTCTGGGTCGTGCCAGTAATCCATCCCACCGTATGGATACCATAGTATCACCTATGGAATATTACGCCACACACGTTCCACAGTGGTCATGAAGTAGTGGCCACCCTCTCCCCCCATGACGCGCTAGCACCTAATCCCATCGCATCAATCGCGACTCCTGTGACCCTGAAGGCACCAACAAAATCCTCGAGCGCAACAGGGGCACCCTCTCCAGAAACCATGCCACCAGGATGGACCCAAACGAAAACTCACTAGATTCAGTGGTCTGACACCAGTGAATTTTCCCCATCATTCTAGAGTGCAACATCAGCCCCGAGGAAAAAATGTCCCCATCTAAGACCCTCTCCAAAATCCTCAGTTTACCTCCTGCGATCCGTTGAGTCGCCAAGGATCCATAGATCCTCACTAGCATGGAAGTGATACACTGAGGAAAGAGCTCATGCATCACCTCGATACGCATAATGGAACACGACATTGGGTTCAGTCCCGAACAGTAACATCGTGCCATGTCCACCAATCTCACATCCCCCGGTAGCTTGGGGTTAGTAGGCAGGGCTATCCCCCAGTAGCTTGGGGTTAGTAGGCAGGGCTATCCCCCGGAAGGGGAGCCCTATCAAAAAATATACATCCTCCACAGTTGAGAGTGTTAGCTACTTTCCCCTCACAATGAAGAACAACAGATCAGTACTCCACATGGATATCATATACTGAAGCAAGAACTCCTATGACCATATGAATGGGCACTCGAAGAACTTGAGAAACCCACATGCTACCAAGTGTCTCCAAACGACTGGATTCTCTCTCACCGCCACTCAGAGGTGCTCCGAGTCTCTATCCCTCTAGTGGAATGGCATAGTGACTCTCCTATCACAAGCTGATCACCTGCATCCACACAGAAACACTTGGTCAACCCTCATCATCCATCAAAAATATCAAAAAATTCAAAATTTAATACACCCTTAGCTTCGCCTCCAGTGCATAGCTTTCACCCCCACGAGTGTGCACATGTGGGCACCTATTCTTTCATAGTTAGTCACTAATGCACAACTGTCTGAGAAACAATTGTGCATCAATGCACAACTATCGCCCCGATAGGTGCGCACATATGCGCACTTTTTCTCTACACAGTTGCGCACTGATGCACAATTGTCTGAGAAACAGCGGCGCACAGTGCACAACTGTAATATTAATAGGTGCACATCTCATGAGTGCCTATTTTTCCCTCCCCGGCGCCCCTATGTGCAACTTTGTCAAGCAAAGCCATAGATAATGTGTGGGAGATGGAATTAAACTCGTGCATCTGCACGGGGGTATTATTCCTTCTCCCATGCATTAGTGGGCCCACCCCTAAACCTACCCTTGTATGACCCTCTGTACGACCCCTAACTCAAAACTAAGAAATTCATTCTATGAAGGAGGATGGGGCCACTAACTTGACTCTCGCAACTCCCAGATCGGTCGGCTTGAACTCCCGTAATTTCTGAAAATCCTCCAAACACACTCGTCAAATCACTATAGTGACATGTATGAATGAGGTGGAATTGTGGGCCCACCTGCCATATATAGTCCCTTTTGCCAAACTTCCACACTCAGCTACAAGAGCCCAAATCCTCTATTTTCAGATCCATCTTCAGCCACGGGATCATGGTCCCACCATCTACATAGTCACGTTCCCCGGGTCACCATTTGCACTTGGCCCCAGAGGAGCATTTTTTCTCACATCACGTCCAGGTACGCATGCTCATGTTAAAATTATCAAATAGATGTTATATGTTCTTTATAATCAGATATTGTTCACGTCAGGTATTCAGTTTTGATGTGTTCAGGTACTTGGTCATCATAAACAATGCAACCCCTTCAGGTATATGTTCTACACTGGCATGTAATCATTCTCTCGGAATATCAATTGCATCTCCCAATCACACCCTCCAACGTTCACCTTTAGGGTCCCTACATCCGGCTCGGCAGTACCATCACCTCTGCTGCATTTTGGTACTGTCACCCAGTAGCAATCTCCCCCACATGATTTGTCCCATTCATAGTTCCCCTTGGATATTTGACACTCGCGTTGCTTTCAACCCCTCGGGATGGGAGTCCCGATAGTCTTATGGACTTCCGAGAATAATCCACATATTTATTCTCATCATCTTTATAGATTTCCAAATGGACTCCCATGATATCTCATCTCAGTTCTATTTGAATGAACCTTTGTAGTATCATTAACCCTCCATTTCATCCACAATCGGTTCTCCCATCTGCAAATTGTCCTCCATTCATTTTCCTCATACAGAAACCCATCCATGGGGCTCCCCTCCCTCCACCAGTTCTCTTTGCAACTTGTACCCTCACAGGCCAAGCCATCTCGCACTGGGGCACCCATTTTTGTATCTGTACACTCATCCCAAATTATTATTTATTTACTTGGTAACTATAAAAATCTTTTGTTTCTGGCATTTACTTATCTTTTTGTCGTCACCTTTGATGACCTTCTTTTTCCCAGAAACACAACCCATGTCACCCTTGGTTGGGGAGTCCACTCTCTTTTTTCTCATTTCAACATCGTTCACAAACCCTGAGTATCCCAAAGTCCATGTACCCCTGATATATGAGTTTGTCCACTTTGTCAAGCCTCTAGCACAATTTAACCCCATATCTAGTCATCCCCCTGACCCTAGATACAGTTTTACAGTTGTTGCCAATCATCCTCCAAACATACCCCAACCAAGGAAAGTCTTGAGTCTCACTACATCTTGACTTCGTTTATGTTCCCCATCAATACCTAATCTCATCCTAGTAGATTTCACAAAGCCCTTTCCTTCTTGGAGTCGTGTCTCTCTTTCTGTCAACATCAACACAGTTCCCAGAAGGGTGACAATATCTTGAATCTCATTACCTTTACAATAAGGAGTATCAGATGACACAGAGAGAATAATAATTTCTCTTTGATTCCTTTGACCCCCATAACATTCAACTTAAAAAAAATATCATGTTATGATGGGTCTTACTATGCAACTATTGCAGTTGTTTTATACCAGCCGAAGACCTCTGAATTTGTTAGACCATCAATGCCTATGAGTCATCGACACTTATTACATGTGTCCTTGCCTATTTTCAGAGTATGTTCATCATTCAGAATCGTCATATACCATTATCAAATCGCCCCAGAGGGCACTGTAGTTATCTACATCAGCATACAACTTCAGTTACGGTCTTACATTTTGAGTTACATGACACGAGCATGGGGCATGCTCACCTCGTTTGTAGGCAGATTTTCTTTTTTGTTCCCTAGAGAAAGATTTGGGTCCCACAGTTTCCCCTCTCCCTCTGACGAATCACTCTTGCAGTTCCTCTCATCACTCTTCATTACAATGGCACTCTCAATAGAAGAAACATTGATGTATTTCGGCTATACATATGCTCCTAACCTCACACATCAGGGGGCATCTGTTATCAATGAAATTTCGTTCGCAACATTGCACGCAAATGGTTATAGAAATACAACAATGTCAATAGAAATTAGTTCACCTACAGCACCAAAATGCATTTCAAAAGGCAAAAACTATACAATTGGGAAAAAATTGACATGCACAAACTCACTAAAGGAAGCGCGTGCATAATACCCGAGCCAACGAAGCCCGTAGAGTGCACAATGCACCATATGCACGACTGTGTACAAGAAAAGACACACACTCCTATGAATGGTGCATTTATGGTTCTTGTCAACCCTGAAACCACTTATGGACCAGCTCCCAACTCGATTTGACCTTCAAATCTGAGTGAAATCCAAATGGGGGGATAGTCAAGCACCAAAGAGTGCCCTAAAGGGCCCCTTTTTCACACTAAGAACTAGTTGAATTTTGCCTTGAAGAAATGTTATAAATAGAGGCCATGGGTGCACTAATAAACCAAGATCTTCATAGTATTGTTATGCTACCTCAAATCTCCCTTGAGAATCCTCTTTTCTCCTAGGAGTATTCAAGCATCATTGCAATAGGCCATTCCACTCACCTCTTGAGGGAATAGGCATTGATTTTATTCATCATTTGCCATTTTTATTCCATTGTAAGAAGAGATCTCCATTAGGGAACTCAAGATCCATCCCAAGGAGGAAGAGAGGACTCATAAGTCCTCATTTTTCTCTATGGTGTTTTTCCAACTAATATAGTTATCCATTGTTGGCATAATCTTGTTCATTGGTTGACTGTTTATGGTTCTAAGTTTCTTATGAATTCTAGTTTTTATTTCGTTAGTTGTTTTATTTTGTTTACTTGTTTATTTCATGTGTTTGGCTTATTTAATCCACTAACTAACCTATTTCTTGTCTAGCAGGCCCAAATAGGCATGCAAGTGCCATTGTTTTTCTCAACCAAGCGACGAAACGGGCACAACACAAAGCATATCGACAGATAGAACATCTAGGACGATGTTCCTTTAAGGGGGAGGGGATTGTAATACCCCTCTTTCCCCCAGTTTGTAAATATAACTATAAATGGCCAATAGACTATGGTGGACTAAATATGTGTGAATGTTTGATTTGATGAACCTTTGTATAAAAGGGTCAATGTATGAATTTTTTGTTATTAATATAAGTTGGATATGTGTTGCATAACTATTGAAAGGGGGGAAGTTTTCCAAGATAGACCATGGATGCTATGAGAGAGATGGTGAGTAGAAACCAAGAATGGTTGAGATGAACCTCACCAGATGAGTACCTACTGAGTGTAATTACTCAACAGTCCTATGACCCTGAAATGAATTACCAGTCAGGCTAGTAGTTGGAAGGCCATCCTGAAGAGTTAATGAGGAGATGGGGTAGGGTACCCATCTGTAATGCTTTCAGGCCTGACCACGAATTGGGATTCTAACCCATGCAACCTTGTTGAGGAAGACAAGAAAGGAGGTAATTTTAAGGACAGAGATCGATCAACAAGATAGAAGAGTAGATAGAACAATCTCGAGATGAGAAGAGAAGCATGTTTTCGACTATGGAATAGGGAGAAAAGCTGAGAAGCAAGCTCGTTTTTGGAAAAAAGAAGCCATGGGCGAGGTTTTTCTACAAGATGATAAACAAAGTTGATGAGTGACTGTGGAAGTACTCATGCAGACCTCCTTGCTTGGAGTAGAGAAAACCGATTTCCAATTTCCTGTGGGAGGAGGAGAGTAACCTTCGTCCCTGACTGTTGTGGAGCAAAGAGAAGGAATATCGCTCAGAGAATATGGTTTACCTCGGGGGTGGCCAATGGTAAATCTGATAGGAGTGGTTGTGTTTGTTTTTCCAAATTCTGTACTTAAGGCTTAGAAAGTACAATGTCTAGGCATCCAAAAGTGAGTAAAGGATAAAGAAAAGGGGAAGGATCAACCTTCGGGAAAGGAAGCTAAGGCTGATTTCCAGGTTGTCGTTGTCTCCCTTCCAACTGTTCCTGGATGTTTATATCTCGTTCAATCGCGGCCCATGAACGTTCAAGTTCTACCCGGATGGTGGTTGTTTTAAGTATGGTATTGAAAAGGTTTAAAGAGATATGGGTTTGGTCCGACAAGTCGGGTTCAATATTAGGTTGTCTTGTAACGGGGACAGTCATAGAGGAACAGGAAAAATAAAAGAGATTTTGAGGTTTTTGATGCTATGCCAATTTGATCGTATAAAATAGAACTTTGAATCCGATATTGAAGATAAAGTGCAAACCAAAGAAATTTTCCCGTAACTAAGTTATATTTTAAATAAATGGTGTGTGAAATGTGAGAAAAAAATTAAGTTGTCTATAATGTGAGGCTCCTATAAAGGGAGAATCTCACCCTGTAAACAGAAGAAGAAACAGATAAGAATAAATCTGACAAAGCATAAAATATGAAGATCTAAAGAGTTCACAGGTCTTGTACCTGCTAATAGACGATACAGAGGAAAAATTGTAAACGATATACATGACTAAAAATTGATCGCCACAGTAGAGGTTTTACTAAATTGCAGTAAAAACATTCATCAGATATATATATGTGAAATGAAATTGAATATGAAATCACAGAGGAAACAAACTCATAACACAGTCTTAACGGAATCAGGAGTCTTCGGATTGCTTTGTATTAATTTTCAAAAGGAGAGAGTCTCTATTACAATCGACCAAAAAGGTCCAGCCCATTTTCTTTCTTTTAATTTCATATTTATACAAACTTCTACATGCTAGAATCTCAATCGTTCCAGGAGTTTTTTCGGCTACAAAAAGGAGATTTAAGTGCTTCAATTCTTTGTCTTTGTCCTCTTTTGGGCGATTGGATCACCTTCCTTTCTTTAAACTTTGGGTTCTAAAAAATAGAATAGGCAGACACATGTCATTATTTGTTACCCGAAAACTGCCCCTTCGCCTGCTGTGTGCAAGTGACGCACCCCTCCACCAACTGGGTTATCAACCTAGAAGGTTTCGCTTGGTTGTTTTCCTCGAAGGTGTAACAAACCTTCGCTAATTGTGGCAACTTTCCTCCTACTTGTCGGTCCTCAATGGCGATAGAACATAATAGTACACTTGGCTTTATTATCCACTTATCCACTTGGACTATATCTGTCTAGGTTACTTGTGATTTAAGTTCTTCAATTCTTTGTCTTTGTCCTCTTTTGGGCGATTGGAGAACCTTCCTTTCTTTAAACTTTGGGTTCTAAAAAATAGAACAGGCAGACACATGTCATTATTTGTTACCCGAAAACTGCCCCTTCGCCTGTTGTGTGCAAGTGACGCACCTCTCCACCAACTGGGTTATCAACCTAGAAGGTTTTGCTTGGTTGTTTTCCTCGAAGGTGTAACAAACCTTCGCTAATTGTGGCAACTTTCCTCCTACTTGTCGGTCCTCAATGGAGATAGAACATAACAGTACACTTGGCTTTATTAGCCACTTATCCACTTGGACTATATTTGTCTAGGTTACTTGTGTTATTTCAGCCTGCTCTCTTTCCTCATTCTCCTTGATGTTGAGCAGGTTCTTGGCTATATCTACCTAGCCTAGTGTCTCGATGCTGCTTTCACTATCAAGACCCAACAAACTTTCATCTATCACCTTGAGAGTTTCTTCACAAAATTTTCTTACCTCTTTAGCTCGCTCTCTGCTCTCTGATATATTTCATTCCCATACCTTCAATAAGATGTTACCTCTGGTCTTCTCTAGGATGGAGAGCTTGGAACTACTGCCCATTTCCTTTTTTTTCATGGCTATAAAAACCTCTTGGAAAATGACCCGAGCCACCCCAGCTTCTCTTTCTCTCAAGGAAATGTCTTCCAACACTCGATCAATGATTTGGCAGAGGTTTTGAATGGTCTCCACCTTACCAAGTAAATCTTGTTGAGCTGTCGACACTCTTCTTCGAATTTCTATGGCTTGGGATTGGAATATCCCAATATCTATCACATGGATTTAGGAAAAAAATAATTTGGTCTGTAATTTCCCTATCAACTCCTCTTGTTGGCTTATCTGCGATTGGCTGGTCCGGGTTTCCTGTTGTGTTTGTTCGAGATCGAATTTGAGCTATTTGATTTCCCCTTGATCAACTTCCCTAGCTTTCTCTATACTTGTAATCACCCGATCTCTGACAACTGCCTCTACTGTAGCCAGCTTAGCCTCCAAAGTTTTGATAAAGCGGTTTTTCCGCTTCAACTGTTCTTTTAGGGACTCGACAGAAAATTGGTTGGCTGTAGAAAATCCCCCAACATCCCTGCTATATGTGTTGCAAATTCCTCTTTTTTCATGGATCTCCCATCAGAAAGGATTTTAAATTTCTTGGCTACCGTGCCTGCTTCTTGATAAAGTTCTTGTTTCACAATGGCCTTTCTCTTCTTATCGAAGAAAAATTCATTCAGAGGCAACTCTTCCACAGTTATGAGCGTTAGTTCTTCGTCGAAAATCCATCCTGCATCTGGGATTCCCTTTGTGGACTGAAGGGGAGTAACAGAAACGATGGGGCTGCCGATTTGCTTGGATGATTTCCCTGGGGTAAGAACCGAGGTTGGCTTGCTTGGAGGGTTGGGGATCTCAGATTCCTGTTTCGAGCCCCTGGTTTGCTTCTTCTTTTCCTGGTGTTCCTCTTGGTCAGGTCCTGAATCTTTGGAGCCCTTGGCTTTCATTTTCTGTACATCTGCAGTTAGCGGGTTCTTACCCTGTAAGACTGGGTGAAGGCAACTCCGCCGGTGTTCCTGAAATTTGAAGAAATCAACCATCTATTCGGGCAACAGGGTTTGATTCCGATTTAGGACCTCGGCATAGGATATCGCCCCTCGGAAGATCTCGTCATGAGGAAAATGATCATGTTCATACCTTTTGAGGCCACAACTCGCCATGCGATTACCCACGATCATATGTGGGTCGTGCTTCTTGAACTCAATGTGGACTAATTTAATATCCTCCAAGGCTGCTGCCTCATCTTTTGCGTGTCCAAAATCTAATAAAGAATATGTATTCAAATGAATGGGGAAGGGTGGCCATACCTTTTTCAAAAATCCTTTAAGCTCTTTGCCTATGCCACCAATCATAGTTTGCCTAGCGATTTCGCGACAAACCAGTATACCCGGTATGAATAATGGTAGAGCATAGGGGGGAATAGAGGTGCCAAAAACCCTGATGTATGAAAATTTTGCCTCTACGTACCAGTCGGCCACCTTACTCAAGTTTGTGGCGATGATGTTCGAAATCCTGGGCGGTGGGTTGACGAAGATGGATACATGCATTGGTATCATTACCCAATTGAAAATTTCATATATAAATTCTGTAGCCTTATCTTCCCAAAGTTTTGAGTGGTAGACATGGATAGGCTCAGCCTCAGATGGATTCCATCTCCAGCTCATTAAAGGGAAAGGTGTCACGAAACAAACAACATCCATGATGTAGGCAGACATGAAAAATGAAGCGGCCTTCCCACTCGCCTTCTACATCCGATATTCGGTAATCCGGTTGGTTAAACTGTCTGACAACAATTTGGCCCAGCCGAAGGAACAACCTTTAGAGACTGTATGAATCAAATGCACCCACAAGAGAAAACAATTTGTGGGGTCTTCCTTCCCATACAACCTACAGGTCATCATTGCTATATATTTGAATTTTGGTTCCAAGGAAGAGATTGAATAAACTCTATTACCATCTGCCCTGAACTTTGCAAGGTGCGAGACCCAATCCTTGATCAGATCAGACAAGTTTATGTTGTATTGCTCGCATTCTTTCCGCTTAAAACCTTCCAGAAACTTGGCATTGTGTGAGAAGTTCGGTGTGGGTGACAAGTGGTACATCACCTGCAAATGTTCTAGTCTGAAGGTCCCAATGGTCACCTTCTAGTCTGACTTAGTTCTCCTATAGTAAAAATGTGTATACATACAAAAATTATCCTGAGGAGAAAATCTTCTTTGCGCAAGATAGAAATGAAATTTGAAACAATCAGAGAAAGAACTCTATATCTCGACCATTTAAAACCCTGGAATCCTTATGAAGAGAACAATTAAATCATTTTTTGAGAAAGATTTATTAATAAAAACAATATATTTACCTATCACTTCACCCCATTTCAAATAAATGCCATAAATTTTGACGGGTCGTGACACAAGTTAGCGCAAAAATATTTAAATTTAACCCATAAATGGTGCGTGTTATTATTTGTATTAATGCATTGATTAATCTGGCTTAGCTTCTTTAATTAGGTTTTCTTTAAACTTTAATCACCCTTTTCGGCGTTCACCGTATCGGGAGATTTCACTCCTATCATTCGACCCCCTAAAACCCAAGATCGCGATGATGCGATGTAGTTAAGAAAAAACGTGATCCGAATTAAAGGTTTAATTAATCAGTGTTTAATTAATATCATGATTTCGCGACTTGGGGCTACGAAGGTATAGTTTCTTGGAAGAGTGAATGCCAAGTCGTGAAACCCCGACATTTTTTAACTACGGTTTAAAACGACTTACCCCTGACACTAACCCGGGTGACTTTTGAAACTATCTCGCAACTTCACCTATCGGAGTTATGACAGTAAGAATTTTGGGGAGAGTGATCACCGAGACGCGAAATCCCGAAAGAACTTAACTAAGGTTTAAGGAACTTTACTCTCGGCGCTAACCTGGGTAATCTTTCCAGATTGTTTCGCGAATTCGTGCATCGGGGCTTGGAAACTGTGTGACTTGTAACTCCCGAAACGCGATATCCCAAATTACATAAAAGTGAAAAATCTCATTTAACGGTTAAATGATAATGGCTTAGGAGTACAATGGCCATCGTCACTTCGCATATCAGGACTACTGAAATTTTCAATGGGTAAAGATCACGAAGTAAAAGACAACTTAAAAGCCAACCTTTGAATTTAAGAATTACATTTAAACCAGTTGAGAAAGACAGCTCCAACATAGGCTCCAACTAGGGATCTTGTCTTCCTGCGAGACAGGAAGAACAGTAGACCATGTGCCTGTATTGGGTAAATGGAGTCATTGGTTTTATTTCTACGAAACTTGCTTCGAGAAAGGGGATACAGAGGGAAGAAGAGATTTCATCTTTTACTTCTAAAAATATTTTCAACACTCAAATGCGTTTCAAAATCATCTACAACCCCTTTCATGACTTTCTCTTTCTTGTTACTGAATTCAGGTCTGCCTTAAAACAATCAAAACAGTCATAGGAAATCCAACAGATCTTGTGGCTTTTGGCTTGCATCAAATGAGGTAAATGACATGTTTTTTAATCGGGGAGCCTTGTCTGAACTTGGGGTGCAGATCGGGTTTCGAGAAATTTGATTACCAGAGTAGAGTGAGATTCACGTATGACAGGCTTACAGATATCTCAGATATTTCTTCACTGCCAGTGAGCCTGTTTAGTACCCCAGAGAAGTTATCTGGCCCTTTTTATTGAATTTCCTTTCACCACTTTGAAATATATTTATGCATTTAAATGCTGAGACGAGGGCAATCATTTCTGAATTTCCTTTCATTGTCTCTTTGGACTAGATGGGGGAAATCAAATATGAATTTCCTTTCACCATCTATCTTATAATTTACTTTTTAGAACACAAAGTGGGGGCAATCAGTTTGCGTGAGGGATGATATATGTGTATTATTTGCAGTGGAGGTCTGTCAACTTGCTTTGATTACTCGGTACCAACCTTCCCTTAACTTTCAAAACACCTTATCCCATAGGGAAAAAGGGAAAGAATACTTTCAGGGGCCTTCCTTCGAGCAAGCCTCAATCCTTCGAAACTATTGAAAAACCTAGAAGAGTCAGGATCAACCTACACATAACTTTTCTTAGTAAGAGACTGAGTGGTTGTGAAGACTGGATTACTTTCTAAAATCTACTTTACAGCTTCCAAAGCTAGAACGTAATCTCTTCTCCCTATGTATGGAACCCAGAAAGAAGCTTGGTTTTTTAAGAAGGTAAGTCTGCGGACAGAAAAAGGGTGACGGAGAGAGATCTGGGATTCGAAACACAGGGATTATAGACTAAAACCGAATTTTGGGACCCTTTTCCAGAGACGCTTTACTTTATCTGCTTATTTTAAATACTTCCTATCTTTGTCTAGGTGAAACTCTTAGGACCTAGAGTAAGGAGTCGTTCTTTTAATCACCAGTCAAGGGAAAACATTATATTTATGAGATCATTACGGTGCTTTGGAGGCCTTCGTTTAAAAAATAGAATTCTTAGGAATTCGTACCTTTGCCTTACCATTTCGCTTTCTTTTAAAATAACGGAAAACTTTTTTTATCACCTATTTTCAGCAAATTTAGTCTCCGATATATGACTTTCTGTTTGCTCCTTTCGCTTGTTTGGGCTGCAAGCCGAAATCCTGTAAACACAAAGAGTGTTTTTTAACAGAGCTGAATGCACTGAAAATTTTGTATCTCTACTTCTACAAAAATCACTGACCTAATTAATTAGAGGTGAAAGTAAACTTACCCAAAAGAAATTATGAAATAGAAAGAAAATACAAACCGGTATATACAATGGAAATTTTTTGGGAACCAATTATTGCATATAGTGTTTTAAATAACACCCGTTGACAGGGGCGTTGAAGATTTTACAGTCCATATTTTCTAATAGAAACAATTTTTTTCCTTCGGGAGCTGTGACTTTGAATGGTACGTACCAGATATGATCGAATTTACCGTGTTTTTCTGAGTCTTCCTTCCTAGTATCCCATTTCAAAACCAAATCGTTGGGGAGAAACTCTCTGTCTTTTGCCTTACGGTCGAATAACGTTTTCATGTCGTCTTGGTATTTCTACAACCTTTCGTCCACTTCAACCCTGTGTTGTTGTACTTCAATCAGCTAGTTTATCCTTCTTATGACATGATTTGGTTCTTCTTTCTCATCTTGCCAAAGTTTCATTACGAGAAGCGCTAGATTTATGGGTAATACCATGTCAGTCCCGTACACCATTTGGAAAAGAGAAGTGACAATAGATTTTTTTGTGCCTATCCGGTTCACCTATAAATCGTATTTCAAATGCACGTGCCAAGATTTTTTGTTCTCGTTCAACATTTTCTTAATTATATTGATCAGAATCTTGTTTGAAGACTCGGCTAGTCCATTTCCTTGGGGGTAATATGTCGTGGAATGGCCGAGAACGATATTGTATTTTTGGCAAAAACTGATCATAGCCATATATTTAAAAGCATGGGCGTTATCTGTGACTATCTTTCGGGGGCAGCCGAATCTAGACAAAATGTTCTCTTCTAGAAAATCTATTAACACCGAATCCGTTGCCCTTCTGGTTGGAATAGCCTCCACCCATTTAGTGAAGTAATATGTGGCAGTCAGGATCCATTTGTGTTGATCACTAGAGTGGGGGTTAATTTCGCCTATAAAATCTATTCCCCATTGCTAGGAAGGGGATTATGTCTTGACCGAAACCAACGGTAGCACTGGAATTGTATGCTTGCTTGCGAACAATTGGCAAGGGTTGCAGGTTTTGACTTTGGCATTGACGTCTGAGAAAAGTTTTGGCCAATAATACCCTGCCCTCAGGATCTAATAAGTTGTCTCCCTCCAAGCGTGATATCCCCCGCACACTCCTTCGTTGAATTCGCTTATGACCTTCTTTGTTTCTGATTCAACCAAACAAACAAATAGGAAGCCAAGTGGGTCCTTCCAATACAATTGACTCTCGGATATACAGTACTTGACCGCATGCAATTTTAGCATCCTGGATTTGGATGGGGATAAATCACTCGGCCATTTCAAAGTCAGCAGGTAGGACACTATGTTTCTGTACCAATCAGAGGAGGCAAACTTTTCTTCGATTTTGATTGCACTTGTTTTCTCATCGAGCTCGTTCATGTCCACACCCTCTTCACATCCCTGTAGGCCATTTATACCGAGGGCTCTGAAATTTGATTCAGCTAAGAGTTTAGCCAAACCTTGTCCCTTTACTAGTCTTGTCGGTTTTATATCCAGATCAAATTCTTGGATTTTAGCGAGCCACCGTCCCCTTTTGCCATCACTGTCGGACTGAACCAAAATGTCCTTTACGGAGCTGGTGCGTACGTACACGATTACCTTGGAATGCAATACGTAAGTCCTGAAAGCCTTTAATGCCTTCACCATAGCATACGCTTGTTTTTCCATTATATCGTATTTGAGTTCAGCGTCTTTGAGACTTTTGCTAAAAAATGCTATCGGTTGCTCGAAACCTTCTTCATTTTTCTGGAGGAGTACCACGACAAGTGTATGTTCGGAGATGAACAAGAAAATAAGAAAATCCTTTAGATAATCAGGGCTTGCCAGTACGGGTGCCTAGCTTGTAACCTTCTTGATGCATGCAAATGATGCTTTGGCCTCTGTTGTCCATTTCACTTCGTTGTTCTTCTTTAGCATATCTGTGATCAATTTCACAATTTCAGCAAAGTTTGGGATAAATCTCCTCAAAACAATTATTTTTCCTAAGAATGACTGAATTTCTTTTACATTTCTAGGAATCTTTATAGTGTCTATAGCTTCAACCCTGCTAGGATCAATTTTAATTCCGTCTCGAGACACAATATGGCCCAAGAGTTTACCTTCTTGCATGGCAAAGTGAGACTTTTTGGGGTTTAAAGACAAACCAAACCCGCAACATTTTTCAAATGTCTGCTTGAGATGTATCAAATGATCTTGGTCAGATTTAGAAAAAATGGTTAGATCATCAAGATAGATAGCCACGAACTTGTCTCTTTCGCCGATGAAAGAGATATCCATATCACGTTGGAAGGTGGCACCTGCATTCATTAGACCAAAAGGCATATTATCATACATGAATGTACCCCAAGGGGTAGTGGAAGCTATTTTTTCTTTATCATGTTCATTTACGGAAATTTGATTGTACCCGAAGAACCCGTCGATCATCGACATCCTATTTGCCCCAAACACCGTTTCTAGTACGTGATCCATTTTGGGTAGAGGGTAGTTGTCTTTGAGGGAGGACTTATTTAGATTTCTGAAATCAACACACAATCTAATCTCCCCGCTCTTCTTTCTAACTGGGATCAGGTTTGCTACCCAATCAGAGTATCTCAGTGGTACTATTATTTTTGCGACCAAGAGATTTTTAACTTCCCTTTCGAACACGGGCAATAAGATAGGGTTGATTTGTCTAAGTTTTTGTCTAAAGGGTTTGACACTATGCTTCAGGGGTATCTTGTGTTCGATCACAGTGGTGTCGTAGATTCTCAGCTCTTCGTAAGACCAAGTGAAAATGTCTTTATATCGCCCAAGTAATTCTTTATACTTGCTTTTTACCTCAGGAGGAAGGTAATTTGATATTTTAACCATCCTAGGATCCTCTTTGGTCCCTACGTCACAATCTTCAACCTCTTCTAGTTGGGGTTGCAGAGTGGATTTTCAGGGCATGTCATTCTGATCGAACAGTCTCTCTAAGGGGATTAGTCCCTTTGGAATCTGATTGTTCTTTAAAACCAACATGCGATGGTTAGAAATTTTTTCTCGGAACTCCTAAGGCTCCTTTCCCTCTTGCATAATCCAGGTATGATCATTTTGGTCCTCCTGGTCGAAGTGGGTTTCGGAGAAATCACCTACCATATCCAGGAACTTTCTGATCTGTTCGTCATCCTCAAAAACCTGTCAGTGTTGTATGTTGTTTGGTATGGATGGTCTGTGCCTTACCACTATGTGGTACTTTAATTTGAAAGCGGTGGGGGCTACGAAAGTTGAAGGTGCTTTTGCCAGTGAATCGGCTTGCTGGATTTCGGCCCGTGGGATGAAATGATCCTTTACCGATGAAAAGAAATTTTCCATAAGATCCCAGGCGCAATTTTTGTAAGATATCAATCTTGGGTGTTTGGCCTGGTATTGTCGATTTATCTATTTCACTATCAACTCTGCATCTCCGTAAACTTCCAGATTCTTTATGCTCAACTTCTTGGCAGCTTCCAACCCTAATACTAAGGCTTCATACTCACATATGTTATTGGTGTCGTCTATGTCCCACTGAAGCCTGTAAGAGAAAGGGATAACAAATTCATTTTTAGGTGCCACAAAAAGTACTCCTACACCCGCTCCTTCACATGACAGGGCACCGTCAAAAAACATTTTCCAAATCCCAATGCTATGCATATTTTCGTATGTCTTTCCTGATTCATTATCTTCTAAGTAATTCTCTTATGCACAGCTATTTACATCATCATCAAAAGACAGAATACAATTTCCTAGATCTTGATCGACAATATAAACAAGATAGTTGTTAGAATTCTGAGGGTCGCTCACTGTGTAGGCTAGCCTTGTTTCCCTGTATAACCGAGTAAGTTGTCCACCAAACATAGGAATCGTGGTGTAGGTCATGTCTATTTGAAGAGACCCACCAAGTTTGGCTCCCCACGACCTAGATACTAGTAAACCATACTTCGGGGGTATATTGACAATAACTACATCCATCAAGATGCTTTTCACTGGGATCTGCGCAAGAGTGACAACTAAATCTTTTATCATACCCATGCACTTAACTCTTCTTGAATCGAAAGAGTAGAGATCTCCATAAGGTATGGTAATCTCGAGGCCTAGTCCATCCATAATATTTTTGGGAATCACATTATGTGAGGCCCCAGAGTCTAGCATGCAGTTATGCAGCAGTCGATCATGCACATTCAAGGTGATATAGAAGGGAGCGACGGTGTCTCTGGCACCCTCGAAATGTGGACCAAAAGTGGTATTGGGCTTATCATCTTCCAGGTTTATCACGTCAGAGTGACTTTCTAGCTCCGAAAAACCTATCGCTTTGGTCATCTACTTTTGATATACAGGATTCTTCGCTAATTCCACCAAAGGGATTGGTATTTTTATCTTATTTATCTCATATTCGAGGCTGAACCCTCCACTACCTTTGTCCGTTTCTTTGGTTGAAACCCCAAGCTCCTTCTTTTCTAACTTATTTGTTTGTGCTGATTTATCACCCGTGAGTTTATCTACTGGTATATGTGTTTCAGCTGTCTTGGTTTCCTTTGTTTGGATCTCAACCTCCTTTACTTTGGGATCTAGGAGGTCTGCCCCTTTCATTTTTATATTAGGTGTCTCGGTCACTTTTGGGGCGGGCTCGTATACTTCACCTCTAGGGAGAATTTTCTTGGGTTGAGAAGTCAACGTAGGTTTGTTTTTAGACCTCAGGTTATACCTTGGTTGGACCTATGCCATTATAGAATCAATTATTTCTTGATAGCTAGAAACATTGGTGTTTCTTATGTCCTCATCTTTATTTGACGGTTGTTGAGTGTTCAAGGACTTCTCGTAATCCTCTCTGGTTAAATAAGGCTGAGTGCAGTCGTCACCCAAATTTTTCACATCTTCTTCCAGACCCTCTAAATCTTGCAGGTCATTTCCTCCTATAAAATTTTCATTTTTTAAAGGGGTTTGAATTTTCTGGTCTTGATTTCTAATCTGCCTTTGTTGATTTTGAGGATTGTGGTTTCTTCTAAATTCCCTCTTAATGAAAGGATCAGCCTTGGATTGATCTAGCTCCATTCTAGAAATTTTACTCGATAACTCCTTAATTATCCTAGCCATATCATCCATTTTGTCGTCTGTGGATCTATTGGACCCTGAGGGTCCCTCTTGTTCCCTAAAACGTTTGTTTTCTTGGCTTCCCATTTCTACCTTGGTTTTCAACTTGCCAGAAGCCATCATATTAGATTTGATTTCTACGACATCATCTTGCATTCGGGTTAGGGTAGCCCCCCTCCTTTCTCTCAAAAGAAGCGTGAAATCAGGTTCGAAAGCTTCCGCAAAGGTCACCTTGGCTATAGGTTGGGATGGTTTAACTTCGACCGAGATTTTATTATATAACTTGTTAAATCTTTGAATGAATTCCATAACAGTTTCCGAAGTCTTTTTCTTTAAAGAGCCGAACTCTGTCAAATAATACAAATGGTCTTTCCTTTCGCCCCATTGTCTAATAAAGGCATCTTCTAGGGCATCATAGGATAATATTGATCATGCGGGTAGACTTCGAAACCAGGTTCATACCTGTCCTTCAAAATTCTAAATAAACAACCTCGAATATACGTCTTCGTGTTCGAGACCTAAGATATCGACGAACTGATCAAAAAAGTTTATATGTTCGACTATGGTCAAGTCCCCTTCCCCTGTAAATTTAGGTAAGTTTTTTATGTAATTTTCAGGAAGGTCATGGAGAGGGATAGGCAGGACCAACGACGCATATCTCACAGCTACTTTAGCGAAAACTCTGGGAGGTGGGAGAGGCCCTTGGCCCCCCGCTCCTCCTCCTAGAGCCACTCCACCTCCCCCTCCTAACACCCCTCCACCTCCTCCTCCGGCGGCCGCCATCGGTACTAGTGGATAGGGAAAAGGTGTGTTATATAGAGGGATCTGGAAGACTAAAAGTGAATTTCTAGCTTCTTCGAGAGACGAGAAAAGAGAAGACGGGTGAAAAGAGATGTGAGGACTTGGCTCCTCGGATTTGCAAGAGATGTAATCAGGGGAACCCGAGGGTGTAGAATTTGAGTATATGGTATACTCTTTGAGACTTGGTGAGTCCGTGAAATCTAACTGAAGAGTCGGCGGGATATCGATCTCTGCTAAATTCACTGCGGGGTTTTTACCTTTGTGTACGCCAGAGGTTGTCAGACGGATTTCACTTTTAACCTCAGAGAGAGTTAAAGTTGGGTTGATGGTTTCGGGGAGGGGATTGTACGAAGTTGAATGTTCAAAGGAACTCTTGGTATTGGGTTGTGGGTATTTAAGTTGGTAGACTGCAGTGGTTGGCTTAAGGGAACCTCTAGTTTTCAGTATTTTTTCGGGATCGGAAACGGGCATGGTCTATTTAACCTCCAAGTTTTGTCTGGTGTTCCTTCAACCGGATGCTAGATTATTTAAACACAGAGTCGCCAAGTGAAAGATAATAAAATCCTTTAGAAAGTGTTCACTCTTTGTTCATTATCAAAGGGAAAAACTTGCAAAAATGTCATTCTTCCCAGGGAAAAGGTTTCGTAACTTTGTCCCCAGCAACGGCGCTAGAAAGATGTTGTTCCAGAGTCTGTACTTAAGGCTTAGAAAGTACAGTGTCTAGGCATCTGAAAGTGAGTAAAGGATAAATAAAAGGGGAAGGATCAACCTTTGGGAAAGGAATCTAAGGTTGATTTCCAAGTTGTCGTTGTCTCGCTTCCAACTGTTCCTGGATGTTTATATCTCATTCAATCGTGGCCCATGAACATTCAAATTCTACCCAGGTGGTGGTTGTTTTAAGTATGGTATCGAAAAGGTTTAAAGTGATATGGGTTTGGTCCGACAAGTCGGGTTCAATATTAGGTTGTCTTGCAACGGGGACAGTCATAGAGGAACAAGAAAAATAAAAGAGAGTTCGAGGTTTTTGATGCTGTGTCAATTTGATCGTATAAAAGAGAACTTTGAATCTGATATTGAAGATAAAGTGCAAACCAAAGGCGTTTTCCCATAACTGAGTTATATTTTAAATAAATGGTGTGTGAAATGTGAGAAAAACATTAATCTGTCTATAATGCGAGGCTCCTATCAAGGGAGAATCTCACCCTATAAACAGAAGAAGAAACAGATAAGAAGAAATATGGCTAATAAAATATGAATATCTAAAGAGTTCACAGGTCTTGTACCTGCTAATAGCCGATACAGAGGAAAAACTATAAACGATATAGACGACTAAAAATTGATCACCATAGTAGAGGTTTTACTAAATTGCAGTAAAAACATTCATCAGATATATGTGTGTGTGTGTGTGTGTGTGTGTGTGTGTGTGTGAAATGAAATTGAATATGAAATCAAAGAGGAAACAAACTCATAACACAGTCTTGATGGAATCAGGAGTCTTCGGATTGCTTTGTATTAATTTTCAAAAGGAGAGAGTCTCTATTACAATTGACCAAAAAGGTCCAACCCATTTTCTTTCTTTTAATTTCATATTTATACAAACTTCTACATGCTAGAATCTCAATTGTTCCAGAAGTTTTTTCGATTACAAAAAGGAGATTTAAGCGCTTCAATTCTTTGTCTTTGTCCTCTTTCGGGTGATTGGAGCACCTTCCTTTCTTTAAACTTCAGGTTCTAAAAAATAGAACAGGAAGACGCATGTCATTATTTGGTACCTGAAAATTGCCCCTTTGCCTACTGTGTGCAAGTGACACACCTCTCCACCAACTGGGTTACCAACCTGGAAGGTTTCGCTTGGTTGTGTTCCTTGAAGGTGTAACAATCCTTCACTAACTATGGCAACTTTCCTCCTACTTGTCGGTCCTCAGTGGTGATAGAACATAACAGTACACTTGGCTTTATTAGCCACTTATTCACTTGGACTATATCTTTCTGCGTTACCTTTGTTATTTCAGCCTGCTCTCTTTCCTCATTCTCCTTGATGTTGAGCAGGTGCTTGGCTATATCCACCTGGCCTAGTGTCTCGGTGTTGCTTTCACTATGAAGACCCAACAAAATTTCATCTATCACCCCGAGATTTTCTTCACAAAAGTTTCTTACCTCTTTAGCTCGCTCTCTGCTCTCTCATATATTTTGTTCCCATGCCTTCAATAAGATGTTACCTCTGGTCTACTCTGGGATGGAGAGCTTGGAACTACTGCCCATTTCCTTTTTTGTCATGGCTATAACAACCTCTTGGAAAATGACCTGAGTTGCCCCAACTTCTCTTTCTCTTAAGGAAATGTCTTCCAACACTCGATCAATGATTTGGTAGAGGTTTTGAATGGTCTCCACCTTAGCAAGTAAATCTTGTTGAGTTGTCGACACTCTTCTTCAAATTTCTATGGCTTGGGATTGGAATATCCAAATATCTATCACATGGATTTCGGCGAAATTTAATTTGGCCTGTAATTACCCTATCAACTCCTCTTGCTGACTTATCTGTGATTGGCTGGTCTGGGCTGCCTGTTGTGTTTGTTTGAGATTGGATTTGAGCTGTTCGATTTCCCCTTGATCAACTGCCCTAGATTTCTCTATACTTGTATTCACCTGATCTCTGGCAACTGCCTCTTCTTTAGCCAGCTTAGCCTCCAAAGTTTTGATCAAGTGGTTTTTCCACTTCAACTGTTCTTTTAGGGACTCGACAGAAAATTGGTTGGTTGTAGCAAAATCCCCCAACCTCCCTGCTATCTGAGTTGCAAATTCCTCGTTTTTCATGGCTCTCCCATCAGCAAGGATTTTAAATTTCTTGGCTACCATGCCTGCTTCTTGATAAAGTTATTGTTTCACAACGGCCTTTCTCTTCTTATCGAAGAAAAATTCGCTCTGAGGAAAGTCTTCCACAATTATGGGTGTTAGTTATTTGCCGAAAATCCATCCTGCGTCTAGGATCCCCTTTGTGGACTGTAGGGGAGTAACAGAAACAATGGGGTTGTCGATATGCTTGGATGATTTCTCCGGGGTAACAACCGGGGCTGGCTTGCTTGGAGGGTTGGTGATCTCGGCTTCCTATTTCAGGCCCCCAGTTTGCTTCTTATTTTACTGGTGTTCCTCTTGGTTAGGTCCTAAATCTTTGGAGCCCTTGGCTTCCGTTTTCTGTACATCTGCAGTTGGCGGGTTCTTACCTTGTAAGACTGGGGGAAGGCAACTTCGTCGGTGTTCCTGAAATTTGAAGAAATCAACCATCTCTTCGGGCGACAGGGATTGAATCCGACTTAGGACCTCGCCATAAGATCTCACCCCTTGGAAGATGTCGTCATGAGGAGAATTCTCATGTTCATAACTTTTGAGGCCACAACTCGCCATGTGATTACCCACGATCCTGTGTGGGTCGTGCTTCTTGAACTCAATGTGGACTAATTTTATATCCTCCAAGGCTGTTGCGTTGGCTTTTGTGTGTCCGAAATCTAATAAAGAATATGTATTCAAGTGAATTGGGAAGGGTGGCCATACCTTTTTCGAAAATCCTTTAAGCTCTTTTCTTATGCCACCAATCACAGTTTGCCTAGCGATTTCGCGACAAACCAGTCTATCTGGTATGAATAATGGTAGAGAATAGGGGGGAACAGAGGTGCTGAAAACCCTAATGTATGAAAATTTTTCCTCTACGTACCAGTCGACCACGTTGCTCAAGTTGGTGGCGATGCTTTCTGAAATCCTAGGCGGTGGGTTGCCGAAGATGGATACATGCATTGGTACCATTACCCAATTGAAAATTTTGTGTATAAATTCTGTAGCCTTATCTTCCCAAATTTTTGAGTGGTAGACATGGATAGGCTTAGCCTCATATGGAGTCCAGCTCCATCTCATTAGAGGGAAAGGTGTCATGAAACAAACAACATCCATGATGTAGGCGAACATGAAAAATGAAGCATCCTTCCCACTCACCTTCTGCATCCGATATTCTATAATCTCGCTGGTTAAACTCTCTGACAACAATTTGGCCCAGTTGAAGGAATAGCCTTCAACGACTATATGAATCAGAGGCACCCACAGGAGAAAACAATGTGTGGTGTCTTCCTTCCCTTAAAACCTACAGGTCATCATTGCTATATATTTGAATTGCGGTTCCAAGGAAGAGATTGAATAAACTCTGTTACCGTCTTCCCTGAACTATGCGGGGTGCGAGACCCAATACTTGATCAGATCAAACAATTTTATGTTGTATTGCTCGAATTCTTTCCACTTAAAACCTTCCAGAAACTCAGCATTGTGTGAGAAGTTCGGTGTGGGTGACAAGTGGTACATTGCCTTCAAATGTTCTGGTCTGAAGGTCCCAATGGTCACCTTCTTCTCGCTGATAATAGTTCTGGTCGGGATATCCACATGATCTAATGCCCAACGGATCGTATCATAATAGGGAAGGAGTTGCGGCCTGGCCGCTATCTTATGCATCTCTGCTTGAAGGACGATTTTGTATTTGGTGGCCAAATCGTCCTTCTCATTATCACTGGAATCATCTAAAAAGTTCACCAATTCGGATTGAAGAACCTTGGAGATGTATGACTAAGTTCTGACAGAATCAATACTTCGAGGTGAAGTATCTGAAACAGTATCTGAGCATTGCCCTTAATTCTCAGCAATCGCCTTGGATGCTTTTCGTGGGGCCATGATAGAGGATTCTGACTTAGCTCTCCTGTAGTAAAAATGTGTATACATACAGAAATTAGCTTGAGGAGAAAAGCTTATTTGCGCAAGATAGAAATGAAATTTGAAACAATGAGAGAAAGAAATCTATATCTCAACCATTTAAAACCCTAGCGTGCTTATGAACAGAACGGTCAAATCATTTTTTGAGAAATATTTAGCAATAAAAACAATATCTTTACCTATCACTTCACCCCATTTCAAATAAATGTCATAAATGTTGACGGGTCGTGACACAAGTTAGCACAAAAACATTTAAATTTAACCCGTAAACGGTGAGTGTTATTATTTGTATTAATGCACTGATTAATATGGCTTAGCTTATTTAATTAGGTTTTATTTAAACTTTAATCACCCTTTTTGGCGTTCTCCGTATCGGGAGATTTCACTCCTATCATTCAACCCCCTAAAACCCGAGATCGCGATGACGCAATATAGTTAAGAAAAAAAGTGATCCGGATTAAAGGTTTAATTAATCAGTGTTTAATTAATATCGTGATTTCGTGAATCAGGGCTACGAAGGTATAGTTTCTTGGAAGAGTGAATGTCAAGTCGTGAAACCCCGACATTGTTTAACTACGGTTTAAAATGACTTGCCCCTGACACTAACCTGGGTGACTTTTGAAACTATCTCGCAACTTCGCCTATTGGACTTATGATGGTAATACTTTTGGGGAGAGCGATCGTCGAGACACAAAATCCCGACAACACTTAACTAAGGTTTAAGGAACTGTACTCTCAGCGCTAACCTGGGTAATATTTCCAGGTTGTTTCTTGAATTCGCGCATCGGGACTTGGATACTGTGTGACTTGTAACTCTCGAAACACGATATCCCGAATTACATAAAAGTGAAAAATCTCATTTAACGGTTAAATGGAAATGGCTTAGGAGTACAACGGCCATCGCCACTTCGAATATCAGGACTACTGAGATTTTCAATGGGTAAAGGTCATGAAGTAAAAGACAACTTAAAGGCCAACCTTTGAATTTAAGAATTACATTTAAACCAGTTGAGAAAGGCGGCTCCAACAATGCCTATGGTTGGGAGGAAATAGGAACCCCTTTCAACAATCGCTTCACATTTTCCTTTTCTCATAAGTATTATCATACTTTGTGTGTGTATATATATATATATATTGGATGCAATGATGAATGTCTATGTTTATGGTTAAGTCTTTTAGTATTTGAACTATTATTAGAAATGTTATTTTGATTTTGTAAACTGCTATATCCATATAGTCTTTGATTTATCTCAGTGTAGTTGCTAGATATTTATGGGATGTAAATATGTAGTAGAGTCGGGGTAGGATTGACTGAAATGTCTAAGTCCTGTCGACCCTTTGAAGTTTACCTTAGCGGGAATGTCAAGTTCATATTGAAGGGAGAAGGGTGTTCCCTTCAGACTATCCTCCCATCTGACCGAGGGCTCATGACCATGTTCTTAACCCATTTTGCTACTAAAAAGATTATCACTTAGCCCACAATATTTCCCAAAGGACCCATGTGACCAGTACCTAGGAACCCTGCGCTAGTCTGAAAGGAGCTATATCTTTCGACTTCGGGACTTGTGACTCCACAATCCTAAAAAATAGTCAAAGGCCGAAGTCAGGAATTAATGGGGATCATCAATATGGGGATCTAGTGTGGATCTCTCTCATCCGTTAGATCGGACTTAGGGAGGGAAGTGTTAAGTGCTTCGATGAAGTTCTACTTCGGGAGAATAGGAGCGGTCTAACGTTGAAACTCTCAAATGTCAGAGTCGTGAAGTAAATAGGGACCGTTGAAAATGGAAGGACACATATCCATAGATCAACGGTTATCTAGAAGTCCAGGTAATCAATGGTATAGGGACATGTGATTTTCCTCAGAGCTCTGCAAGTCAGATTAAATCCTAGTTGTGGATTCTAGGTACATGTCGCAATAAATACGGCGTGGTTCGGAGAGAAAGCTGAGAGATACATGCCAAACTCTCGAATGTCGAACTTCCGAAGTACCAAGGACCGTCGATCCTCATATCCTTCGAGATCACTTTTAGCCGTCAATCTAAGAAGCCCACCCTTGATCACCCAACCGAATGGGAACGCGTCGTGGAGTGATACGTGGCCCATTCTTGTCCCCTGTCTAAGGTTTTTCATCGAATTGGATCCATCGGATGAGAGGGAATGTGGCAAGTGATCCCATTGTCTGGAGACTCAGTACTCTGGAGGAACCTAGCCAAGAACCTACAGAGTGTGAAAACCTTTGAATTTGCGAACGCTGTAATGAATTTCGGCCGTTGGTAGGATGAGGACACTTGGCACCAGATTAGAGAGTATGGAGACTTAACTCTTTCGGGAATTTGCGACATGAGGAGTTGGAAAGATCTGAATTCTAGATTTGCGAAGTAATGAGAGCCGTAGATTTATGGATCTATGTGGATTGCTACTGACCGTGAGATCGAAGGGTTGGAAATTTATTAGTTCAAGCTGATGTGGCATAATGAAGTCATTCGATGTGATGTGGACCCACATTACTCGTGCCACGTGTCACCCATATTTGGCCGATTCATGGACCCCTTATGCCTATTTGAGCATGACATGTGTCAC
The DNA here is from genome assembly GCA_009831015.1 of Picea engelmannii. Lineage (NCBI taxonomy): Eukaryota > Viridiplantae > Streptophyta > Pinopsida > Pinales > Pinaceae > Picea > Picea engelmannii. Next base: position 285,733 of record ML783599.1, read on the forward strand.
CCCCTAATGAGGACATGTGCCACCCCTTGACCCTCGCCACGTGTCAGCTTCTGGTTCGTGCCCGCATGGTCAACATGGCTGGTGACGTTTCTAAAACTCCAGGAGTTTGGATAAATTCAGGATTTTGGAATATTTTAGTGTAGTTTGATAAAGGAAGGTTCAACGATGATTGTTGATCGTCGAATGTTGAAGGACCAACGATGATCATCGATCGTCAAAGTTTCAATGGCGATCGTAGACTGTCAAAATGCTGAAACATAGGACGTTCAACACAGAACACCGATCGTTGATCGTCGAATGGCCAAGGTCGTGTGGAGAAATCTCAAAGGCCCCATTTTTAGCCTAAGATATCGGCGGACGACTTGGACCGTTGATTCCCTTCATTGTTCAGTGATCTGTAAATTCCACAACACTGTTGGAACTCCCGAAGTCCGGGAGTTCCAAAGTGTCGAAACCTTCGCTAAGAAGAATCTTAGCTTCTGGTTTTTAGCCCGAGGTCACAAGGAGGACCCTGCTAGCTGGTTTAAGCATGTAATGGGAGATGTAAACTTAGGGGGAATGGAAAAAGAGGGTTTTTCTTAGTAAGGGACCAAAAATGAACCAAGGAAAAGAGAAGATTTGATGCCCCATCCCTAGAAAGGGTATTTAAGGGGTTGGGTGTGTTACACACTAGGTTGAATGTACTCCTTGTCTAACATTTACTTTAGTTGTAATTTGAGCTCCACTAACTCGGGGGTACTCATCCTATAGGGTGATCTATACATTGGCACTACTCCATGTACAATCTCTATTGAGAAATCAATATCTCTCTTGGGAGGTAACCCTGGTACCTCTTCTGGAAACAGATCTCTAAAATCTTTCGATATAGGGTGCTCTTCTAGGCTTGGTTTTTCGTATTTAATGATATTTAATGCATGTATTGCATACAAAGGGGACCCCTTCCTACAATACTTCTTCATTTGGAGGGTTGATATCTTTATTACTGAGACATGTTTTTTAATTCCCTTTAATGTTCTTCTCTCTCCTTTGTCATATTCACATTCTAAGGTTTTGCTATAACAGTCTAGCTTATCTTTATGGGAATCCAACCAATCCATGTCGATCAACATGTTGTATGATCCTAGAGTAAGGATGTTTAAGGTGGCTTGAATAGGAAACCCATTCACAATGACTGGGCATGCTGTTACGACCCTTGTCACCCTCATTTTTGTTACTATGGCCAGTTGTACCATCCATGGCTCCTTATTGTGTTTTTCTTGTTGTAATTTACACTTCTCAATAGTTTGAGGAGAAATATAACTTAGATTAGAACTAGGATCAATCAAAATAAAATAAGGTGGTTGGTGACCATACCTTCCATTTCCACCACTGAGGATTGGTGGTCTTCCTATTTACTGTCCAAAGATGCATGTATTTTTGGTATGCTTTTGGCCACATCATTGACCATGGTAGTCTCTTAGACGTTGTAAACTCCCTTGTTGTTTAGGTTCCTATGAGGACAGTCTCTTAGCATGTGTTCTTCTGCACAACCCCAACATTTCAACGGTTCCTTCTTTGTACTTCTAGTTCTACCCAGGGTCGATCCAATAGTCTTATCTCCACCTTAATATAGGAAGTTTCGTTGATTCATATTTTTTGTAGGGAAGCCCATCCTAGGATTCCTCCCAAAATTATTGAACCTTAAAGGTTTAACTCCCATATTCTTGAATCCTAACTTATTTTTCTTTTTCCATTCTTTGGGGGATTCTACTTTATGGTTGAGTTTCTTGTAATGGTATCTAGCCTTGTGAATGGCGTCCTCCAAGGTTTTAGGTTCATCAAATTCGATCATATTTCATAAGGATTGAGGCATCCCACTAAGAAATCACTGCATATTTACCTTTTCATCCTTTATGTAGGGTACATACCTCATCAATTTCAAAAATTTGTTGATGTATTCATCTATAGCGAGTTGTCCTACTTTGAGCTCATAAAACTCCTTCATCTTTTCATCATAGTACCACTCTGAAAGGTACTTCTTCTTGAAGTATTTCTCAAACTTATTCTAGGAAAACCCCTTTTCCCGTATTATTTTTACATTTCTCAGGTCTTCCCACCAAATAGAGGCCTTTCCATTCAAATTGAATATAGCTATTTGGGCTTTCAAGTTCTCAGAGTAGTTATGAACTCTGAAATACTTCTTTAGGACCAGTATCCAAGATTCTTCCTCTTCCCCTTTTTTTATTTCCCCATCAAAAGTAGGTGGCTTGGATTTCTTAAATTCCTTGGGGTCCTTGCCCTTGGAGTACTTCCTTTTCTTCCCCTTCTTCTATGAATGGGAACTAGTATTACTCCTTGACAGTACTGTGGAGATTTATACTCCTTCTCTAGAGAAATCCTCAGAGGAATCTTTGGTTTGGCATGCATCTTGGCTCCATGATATAACAAACCCAACCACCCACAAGCTGGGCACACTACTTCAAGCCCACTTCTAAACTAATTTTGAATTATGATAAATGATTAATTAATAAAGATGCATGAAATATTCACATGAATAGATCGAGATTCATGCTACAACATAAAAGAAATGAACCATATGTCATGCATAACAATAACCAGCAAGCATGCATATTATAGACATGAATTTCATAGATAAATAAATACACAGCGGAAATAAATATACAGTTAAATGAAAGCATGATAGAGAGAGCACTTATCTTTAATGAAATGAATCGCCAACTAGCTGCAGACCAAGGATGTTCCAACCAACCGTAGACATTGTTTTTCCAAGTCTCAACTACAATGTCACCCCTGAGCCAGGGCTATGAGTCCACAAGGACGGTTCCAGGGTGTCACTCAGCTTCCCAAACCAGTCAGCACTCAATCTCTCACGGGCTTCTCAACACAGACAACAATCCAAAGTACACCATCTCTCTTCTACCCAGCCTGCACAACCCAAGAGAATGGACCCCCTTCTCTGCCATGCAGCCCCTTAGGATATCTAGCTCCTTCCAGGGCTCTAGTGCATCTGGCCAATAATCTCCATGCTGGGACTCTCAGGATTCGCAACTGTGGGAAAAACTTAACACATACCAATGCATCTCAAACATGCAGGCATTAATTCATGATTGGAATACACCAACAGTCATTACTACCAACCAAACCATGGATCCTCTCCACAATTCGTTTTTCTCTCCCCATCCAAGAACAAAATGAATGAAGAATGAAGAGTGGGTGAAAGAGTGAATNAACATGCAGGCATTAATTCATGATTGGAATACACCAACAGTCATTACTACCAACCAAACCATGGATCCTCTCCACAATTCGTTTTTCTCTCCCCATCCAAGAACAAAATGAATGAAGAATGAAGAGTGGGTGAAAGAGTGAATGAATGGTACATACCTCATCAGTTTCAAAAATTTGTTGATGTATTCATCTATAGCGAGTTGTCCTACTTTGAGCTCATAAAACTCCTTCATCTTTTCATCATAGTACCACTCTGAAAGGTACTTCTTCTTGAAGTATTTCTCAAACTTATTCTAGGAAAACCCCTTTTCCCGTATTATTTTTACATTTCTCAGGTCTTCCCACCAAATAGAGGCCTTTCCATTCAAATTGAATATAGCTATTTGGGCTTTCAAGTTCTCAGAGTAGTTATGAACTCTGAAATACTTCTTTAGGACCAGTATCCAAGATTCTTCCTCTTCCCCTTTTTTTATTTCCCCATCAAAAGTAGGTGGCTTGGATTTCTTAAATTCCTTGGGGTCCTTGCCCTTGGAGTACTTCCTTTTCTTCCCCTTCTTCTATGAATGGGAACTAGTATTACTCCTTGACAGTACTGTGGAGATTTATACTCCTTCTCTAGAGAAATCCTCAGAGGAATCTTTGGTTTGGCATGCATCTTGGCTCCATGATATAACAAACCCAACCACCCACAAGCTGGGCACACTACTTCAAGCCCACTTCTAAACTAATTTTGAATTATGATAAATGATTAATTAATAAAGATGCATGAAATATTCACATGAATAGATCGAGATTCATGCTACAACATAAAAGAAATGAACCATATGTCATGCATAACAATAACCAGCAAGCATGCATATTATAGACATGAATTTCATAGATAAATAAATACACAGCGGAAATAAATATACAGTTAAATGAAAGCATGATAGAGAGAGCACTTATCTTTAATGAAATGAATCGCCAACTAGCTGCAGACCAAGGATGTTCCAACCAACCGTAGACATTGTTTTTCCAAGTCTCAACTACAATGTCACCCCTGAGCCAGGGCTATGAGTCCACAAGGACGGTTCCAGGGTGTCACTCAGCTTCCCAAACCAGTCAGCACTCAATCTCTCACGGGCTTCTCAACACAGACAACAATCCAAAGTACACCATCTCTCTTCTACCCAGCCTGCACAACCCAAGAGAATGGACCCCCTTCTCTGCCATGCAGCCCCTTAGGATATCTAGCTCCTTCCAGGGCTCTAGTGCATCTGGCCAATAATCTCCATGCTGGGACTCTCAGGATTCGCAACTGTGGGAAAAACTTAACACATACCAATGCATCTCAAACATGCAGGCATTAATTCATGATTGGAATACACCAACAGTCATTACTACCAACCAAACCATGGATCCTCTCCACAATTCGTTTTTCTCTCCCCATCCAAGAACAAAATGAATGAAGAATGAAGAGTGGGTGAAAGAGTGAATAATGAACCCAAACAGACCAAAGATAGGTTTATATAATTCTTGGAATTAGAGAACCATATGGCCTTCCCCCAAGAAGCTCATGTAACTGATATTCTCCATTAAAACAGAAATGGGTAAATAAAAATATAAAATAAACACTTAGCCCCTCAAGCACCCTCTCTTGTAGAATCATAGCCCCCTATAACTCTTGTCCTTATCCGTCTAGCAGCCAGTGATGTATTTATTATTAATAATGATCAAAACATTACATTTCCTAGGCACACTGACCTCTTTTAATTATTTGGGCGCCCTAGCCTTTAGTATATTAACAAAATACATTATTTAATACGGGGCTCAAAAACCAGGGTATTACACACGATGAGCCTTCTTGAGATGGTTTCTTCTTTTACTTCTACTTTCAGGTCCGTGCTTCTGCATTTCAAGTAAACTCTGGGTCTTCTTAGGTCGGTGCTTGTTCATGTTGTTGGTGGCTGGTCCATGTTGCAATTGAGGTTATAGTTATGACATACTTTGCAGCAGGACCGCATTTATCTCAGCCTATTTTTCCTTCTCCTTCATTAGCCAATCATTGTTAGTCTTAAAGCTTTGCAACTCTGCCCTAATACTTCTCACAACCTCAGCCAAGTTTGGAGGGGTTTCTACCATCCTCATTTCATCACATTATTCTTCTTTATTATGAGAGCTCTCCCCCCATTGATGGTGGGTCACCATCGTTGTTCTTAGAGATTGTATGGAAGATCTTGGACTGGTAAAGTGTTGAGAATCAATAGTTCTCTATTAGTCGACTTGTTCATTATATAAAAAAAACAACACGGTACATTTGTAAATTGATATTATGTTGTAGAAATATAGTTTTTTGCAGTAGTATATAGTCCCTATTTAGTTGCACAAAAACAACATATAATCGTGTTCCTTTCCCTAGTATGAAGGTTTCTGATAAATGCTCGTGAGTAATTACTTGTCGGGTTATTATTTTTGATATTCTAGGGTTAATCATAGCACAATGAATTATGTTGGGATTCCATGCGCTGGGTAAAATGGGGAATCGAGGACCATAGGGATAGATAGTCTCTCGATATCCATCATTGGTCGAGGTTTCCATGGTCAAAATCTGGGTGGGTAAGCTTCCAAATTGCAATTGTTTATTATAGTTAGGTCAACGGTCCACATCGTCATACATCGCAAAAGTGGTCATGCCTTACGCTAAAGGTTCGACGGTTCCGACAAGAAGCGACCACCTAAGACACTCGTGAATCAACTAAGGTTACTTTGTGTTGGTGTTTCTGAGCGTCCATTAGGGAATACATAGGGGTCATTAAGTCCATAGCTGCATTCTTAGGGGTGAACAAATTACCTCATGGCCAACAAATGCCAACACCCTCAAGGTTTTAAGTACTCGATCACCCACCTGGGTAGTAGTAGGTCCTTATAAATGGGGTAAGATAGTATATCCTTCCCTTTATAATTTGTTTTTAATAAAACTTATTCAACTCCTTCATGAGCCCAAGCAGGCCAAGTGTAGTTCTTTGATTTGATATCACTTTGTAACATATTCGACCCCTTCAAAAGTTCTAAGGGATGGGGTATCCAATTTTTTTTTCTTTCTCGGTTTATCTAACTTATCTTACTTTCTTCCATTCGCATCTCCATTGTTCTTTATGCATGGGATTTTTTGATAATAACACATTCTTATTCACTGATTCACAGACTCACGGTCTCTCAACAATGTATCATTATAATTCTCCCTCCACAAGTTTGCTTGAAAAATATCAACACTTAGTCATTTCTCCATCTTCGCGTACTTGCGGATGTACAACTCTTTAAATCTTCTTCATAAGTCTGTTCGAAATTCTCAACACTTAATGATTTCTTCATCTTCGCAGACTCGCTGACATAATATCCTAAGACCTTATCTTTCATAAGTCGAGGAAGTTTCAACACTTAGTCATTTTTCCCTTCACGTACTTGCGGACTCACAGACTCACGGAGGTAATGTTCTATGATAATAGTCTTCATGAGTTTGAAAGGTCCCAACACCTAGTCATTTTTCCCTTTGCAGACTTGCGGACTCGTGGAGGTAATGTTCTATTATACTAATCTTCATGAATCCGAAAGGTCCCAACACTTAGTCGTTTTTTCCTTTCACGAACTTGTGAAGTCAAGGAATCACGGAGGTAATATTCTATGATACTATTCTTCATTAGTCCAAAGGGTCCCAACACTTAGTCGCTTTTCCCTCCACATACTTGTAGATTAGTGGACTCACAGAAGTAATATTCCATGAATTTCACTTTTATGAGTCCATGGAGTCTTGGTACTTATACTTTTTTCCATCTTCTACCATTACGCGGCATGACACATAGGGTGACACTGGGTACACATACTACTTGATACGTGGAATTTCTTAGGGTGACATGTGACCTTCTTCTATGAGGATACTGGGTACTCACAAAGGGTCTCCATCTTGTGGGTTTGACGGCTTAATTTCAATGGCACTTGAATTATGTGACAATCTGAAAAGGACTCTCCCTTTCTCCTTTCATCAATCATCACGTGCCCTCTTGGGACACGGTGGCGATATTAGTCAGCAAGGTACATCATGATGACCTCAACCTTTTTCCTTGATCCCATTCCAACGAGAATCACCAAGATCTACAACGGAGTTTTCATCACGGCCTGATCCCAATGGACGATCTAGGTTTTTTCTTAGATTTTAAGGTCATTTAAACTAGGAGGCTCCAATCATGTTAATCTCCATGGACCCTATGGTCCTGGATCATCCACGATCACTCTCGATGAATCAACAACCCTTGTTGATCTCGGAGTATGGCTTTGTTCTCAACATTGATGAAGAGTCAGGATATTTCCCCTCAACCTGTTTTATGGTTGAGGTCACATCTCAACCATGTCTTGATAAAGGGCATGGATTTATTCATCATGCCAAATCCATGACCACGATTTTTTTCTGAAACGAATTAGGGCTTCTTCTCTAGCTTAATAGTCTATTCCTGAACTTAGTCATTCTGTAGATATATTTCTTTGAGTCCTTATTAGGTCCTAATGAGCCTCATGAATGCTTGGGCTTGACCTTGGTACTCCATGGTTTCCTGATGGTTTCTTCATAGTACCCTATCCTTCAAAATTTTGGATGGGTTCAGGCATTCCAACACCGTGGCACACAGAGAATGTACACAAGGGAGTGTATCTATGTATAGGCGTGAGAGTACATACATATTCCATAGGATTAGTACAATTCACATGGTTAGTAGGGACGTTTCTCCCCTCAGTTTAGAACAGAAACCTTATATTATACAACTACATAACATTCATAAATATTTGTATCATTTCCAATATACCAGACACACAACTTTACCCACAAGTTGCATTCATAAAGAATTCTCACAAGACATGAAATGTTCACAAGCAAGAATGTAAAACTCTTCACACAATTAACATTAAGCGTCATTTCCGGTATCTTCAGATTACACAACTTGATTCACAGACCAAATAGTTACACCTAAATATTATGCCATTCATTTAGCCATACACACATTCATATCAATACATAGAGGTAGATGATACACTTGTCTACAGAAGATTGAGATATGTTGAGTATTGTTGTAGGGAGAACCACTCTCCACCTAAACATAGGCAAGGTTGCATTCAACTTCACTGCAACCAACCACGCCCGAGCTAGGATACAATGTCACGAGAGGAGTTCTACAATATTTTCTCCCCTGACCACCCTTCCCTTCCCTCCCTTTTTCTTGTTGTCTTCTTCCCTCAGGATCTCGTGGATCGTGCCAAAAACTTCCTCAAGGTACTTTCCCATCCATTATTTAACTCCTTCAGGAACTATTCCAACTACTATCTTGGCTGATAGCCAGTTTCCAGGGCTAAGGATAGTTTAGATCCATATCATTTTAATTACCAGGGTATTGCTTGGAAGATTCATTCAAAACAGTGACGACCTCCCTCTCGCCCACTCCTCTCATGACATTGTAACCTATGAAGGCCATCCCTTCAGTAGTAACTCAACATTCTCTTATTTTATTAAAAACCACACACACATAGAAATATTACAAAATCTATTAAGGTTCATTGTTTATCCTTGATCACCCACGGTTCGAATTATCATTTTGTCATAATAATACTTATAATTATAGAATGGGGGAAACGGGGGTGTTACAACATCATATGTAAATACCATATGTACTTAAGATATCATAGCATCATGAAAATGATAATCATCTCATGACATTTCACATGTAGGGTAAATAGATATCAAGAGCGTTCTTATCATGATTCATCGACAAAATTAAATTCACTAACCCACATAAATATATAGTGAATACTAGTTTTTATCTCTAAGGCACGAATTATCAACAAAACTGTATCCATCTAGCCCATGGATCTACTGGTTTAATTTGATCATCCTTGATGAGTGCTATGATATCATCCTGATACCAATAGTTTCGTGATTATAATTTCCCCTTCTTTCAACAAGAAGGTTGGAATATTATGGAATCTGTATAGTCACCCTATCAAATGTCAAGTTTCCCATTTAATCAATTTCATATTTCCTTGAGCACGTGAGCATTTAATTAGTTTATGTGCATAATGTCACTCAATCATGCAAGACTCCTCCTAGCGAGTTTCACCATTCAACCAGTCGTATGCATACAAAATCCAACCTTTTACATACATAATCCAAAATTTCAAGCATAAATGATAATGTTCAATAACTATTAGAACATGTGCAATCAATTCTCTAGGAAAAATTCAGTAGTAAAGGAATCTTCACTATATGAGATCCTCATTAGGTGCATGCCAATCATGTAGAACAAATCTTCCTATCATATGCAACCTTTTTTTTTCTCACATCCAATGAAAAAACTTCTTTGAACCAAAATGTATGTCTCACAACAAACAAACAACCTAGTATCCTTCAATATATACCCAAAAAAAAACAAAAACAGATGCTATAAAATTTCCTTGATTGCTACATTTGTCAGCCATGAAATCAATACTCCATTCCATGTGGCCATTGTCTTCAACTTTCATACCACATAAGGAAACCCTCTTCCAATTAGCAGCATGTATCTCATTTAATATTGTTTCAACAGAAGAATCCAATCTTGAATTATCCTATAAAAATTAAACTAATATAACCCATGGATTTCTCCTATGACCTCAGTTATTGTGGTCTCTATAGAAATCTTAGATTGGGCACATAAGAATGCAAACTCAAAAGTTGAAAAGACTAAGAGAACAATAGCAACCAATATTCCATTATAATGCATCTGCATTTTGATCCTATCCTAAAAGAGTCCAAAACTAAAAGTTCATAGCATACTTAAATCATGATAGCAAAATAAAACTTACTTGATCACCATACTCTTAAGAAACCTACATGGAGAGTAGAATTTTATGCGAACCAAAATATGCTTCTATATGTTAAGTATATAAACATAGAAGTAACAGATGGTGCATACTAATCTTTGCATGTAAAGACACTGAAGTAACATAAGAAAAATCTTACAAGTGTTGTCTACATGTGTCTACACCAACATATTGTAGATTAGACATAATTGTATCATTTAGTTCACCATGTAAAAAACCCTACAAGATACCAACTCAACAAGGACTTAGAACCATATAAAGAACCTCGTCAATGTATTTCTAGGAGCACCTTTCGAGGGAAAATATCAATTTGTAAATCCATGCATACCACATTTCCTAGTAAAGACATTTACCTTCCGGAATTGAATAGGAGACAATCAAATATTAATAACCATACCTCACTAACAACAAACACCGTTGAAGTTTGGAAGAATCCATTACACAGACTCAACATTAAAGATGACCCTTTTACACATGAAATGAATATGAGATATTGAGCTATCTATACCATGGTCTACTAATGCAAAAAAAAAGGATAACCAATAGCCTGATCATTTCATTATGTTGGATGCTTTCTATGTTGAACCTCAATGGTATACCTACACATTTCAGAATTGTGTTTTTGTAACGAGGGTGATGCAGGAGCGAGAATATGCAGGTGGCTTAAATCCTCTACGACTCATGCCCCATATTAGGAATTGCCCTAAGGATGATACAGTAGCGAAGGCAAAGGTAGCACAAGGGTGAATCCCATAGCTTCTAGTGGTTATACAATGGTAGAGGCAGTTTATATTATTGATCAAGTCAGATAGGAACATTTTAATAAAAATTACATAATTTACAGGGCTATGGTGAAGTACTAACCTGTCGTCGTGAACATACCTGTAAGTCTGGTGATTTTAGAAGTATAGGAACCAATATACTTGTAAGTCTAGTGATTTTACTCATATTTCCCCACTTCAATAATGTCTTAAAATTATTATTATTATTATTTAATAATAATACTAAAATGATTCTTTTATATTAATAATAATAATAATATTGTGTATGAAAAAAGTTAATCTTTGTGCATAACAAAAATTAATCTTTGTACATAACAAAAGTTAATCTCTAACATTTTATGTGTTCATAAGATATGATTCAATCACTGAATTTTGTCACATACTAAAGTGGAAACACCTGTAAAAAGTTGATCATGACATCAATTTCAATTTTGAAGATGCTCAACTTGAACATGTGAGTGATAATAGTTATGAAGAATCTCCATTGAATTAAACATGTGGGGAACTTGATTCTTTTGATTTTAATGATGATATTTAAATTGTAGAATTGTATTCTTTTAAAGATATTTTATCTATATGTAGACATCACATAAGTAAGTAAATGCTTTAGTTGATTTACCGATGACATAGAAATTATAGGATATCTTTTGATGATGCCCTGTAGACTTTGTGTTACTATCATTATGCATAGTATGCATGAATACAATGAACTAATATATTACTTGATGTTTCTAGGATAAATTTGTGTATTCGACTTGTTATGTATACTATATAACATATTTTAAAGTTTATTCCTTTCTTCATGGCTTTGTTGATTCTTTATATTCTTTTGGGTATGGGCATGGAGTTAATATCGAAACTTGATATTTTCTCATTCAAATTCAAAACTAGTCACTAATTCTAGGAATTTATGCATGTAAGTAATACACTCAAGATACTTCCATGTAATGGTATATATTGTAAAGTAGGTTCAAAATGGAAGACTAAGTTATTTTATGAAGATACTTATATATTAGCATGGATTCTTAATTATTACCTATGGATTAGTTTATTTGGAAATATCTTTGAGTGAATATAAATATTAACAATTTATTACTTAAGTTGTCATCTATATACCAAGATTATTACAAATGTATGTATGAACTGGTTCATTTGAGGGAGTTATTTTGAAATAAGATGATATGTGAAATTTATTGATTATATGGAGGATCTATTTTCATTGGTGTTATTAGTCTTATGCTATGTTCATTGTTCTCATTTCTTCTTTTATATTTGAGATTTGTCATTGGATTGGATACAAGTTTCTTATATCTCCGAGAGAGAGAGAGAGAGAGAGAGAGAGACATCTAAACTTTAATTTATTAGTTGTCAAAATTCAAGAATCAATTATTGAGAGATAACCATAAAAGGAGTTTGGTTTTTTTTAGGTTATTTTATTTTCCATGTTTTTGTCCACCACTAGGCCTCCACTTGATCATCTCCTGAAATCATTACTTTATACCCTTTCCTAGTGGTATATGACCTTAATGCCTAATGTTATGCCCATGCCAGTGTGTTAGACTCCTTCATTCTTATATGACTCTCCCTTAACTCTACAACCAAAATATTCAATATATCTTGTATTAACCCCCATTTCATTAAGAGCCAATTCAGCTCTGATATGGAAGAATCCATGTACATGGATTGCATCACTGAAAATAAAAAAATGTTCAAGTATCCATAACTTCCTGCTCAAAACTCAGAATTGAGAATGGAAGCAAGCATTGGAAAGATCCTGAACAATAGAAGATAATTGTTCACCCATAAATTGGATCTGAACTATCAATTCCATAGGAAATCAGTATAAAATAAGTCTAATATATTAATAAATCAGAATGGTTCGTATTTTCATGAAATTATTGAGAACGATTAGCCTGACAAAGTTCTGTTGGCTACACATTTTTGCAGAACTAACAACTGTCAGAATGGAATAGAGTTATCACAAAGTGTAGAGATATGGATGACGCATAAGAGGCTTACAATTAGGAATATGAGATCATAGTAATGTATTTCCATTTGGGTATGGATGGAACAAACTCCAATGGACATGGAGAAGGTAATGATGATAACATGAATATGGTAGAGACCATTAAAAATTTGCAAAAAGATGTCCAAAGTCACAAGGATGATAATGAAAGGCTTATGAAGGACAAGGAACAACATGAAGACTTTAACATGAAGTTAATACAGATCCTGGAAAGAATTGAAAATAAGTTGGATAAGGAGAGTGGCTCCAACAAATCAGGAAGCCACATGATCCTTGAGGGAAAATGAAGATCAAGGAGTGGTAGAAGACATCACCATCACTCTCAAGGACATTCCAATAGGAGAGCACATAGAAGCTTAAGTCCATCCCCTGTCAGGAATCATAAGAGGTCTGGGGTGGATAAATTGAGAGGATAAATGAACAAGATCAAACCTCCTACTTTTGATAGAGAACACAAGAAAGATGAAGATACCGAGACATGGATGTTGGTAATGAGAAAATACTTCCAACTACATAATTATTATTCTCATCTAGAAAGAAGAATTGTTATTTATTATTTGAAAGGAAAGACATCCATGTGGTGGGATCATCTTATGCAAGTGCATCACATCAGAGAGAAGAATGTTACATGGAAGGAATTCAAGAAGCATTTTGAGAAGAAATAATTGACCAAGAGGTATTATGAGAAAAAGATGAAAGAGTTCTTTGAACTCAAATTGGGCAGCATGACCATTGATGAGTATGAAAGGATATTTTTAGAACTATTGAAGTATGTATCCTTCATCAAGGATGAAACAGTTAAGATCCATAGGTATCTGAGTGGGCTTCCATCTTTCATCAGTGATAAAATTTAGTATGATGATCCTAAAACTTTGGAGGAAACCATAAGAAGAGACAAGTTCTTATATGATCAGCATAGGGGAAATCCTACTTTCCAAAGATCTTGGGAAGACAAGAAGAAAATCAAGATGGAGTAGAGGAAGAAGGGGAACAAGCCACCCTTCTTCATCTCAGGGACAACAGGCCCATAAAGAGCCCAAAATGACTAAGACAGGTGGGCAAAGGCCAAGGAAGACACCCATTCAATGTTGGGGTTGTAAAGGTGATCATATGTATAGAGATTGTCCACATAGAAGTATAAGTGAGAGTTTTTCACAATGTACAACAAGATGAAACAATGGAAGACATGGGCATAAGTGTTCCAAGGATCTACGCAACCCTAGAAAATAAACAAGCAAAGTTTCAATCACATATTATTGAAGTAGAAGGTATGATCAATAACTATTCCTTTACTATTTTAATAGATTCAGGAGCTAGTCATAGCTATAAATCCTAAGGTAGTGGAAAGATTGCAATTTCCAAGAAGAAAGCATGGGAAATCTTGGTTGGTGCAACTGGCTACAAGAGCCAAGAGAAAAGTTGTTGAGTTGGTTAAATAATGTCCAGTGGACATGAATGAGCTAGGTACCAAGGAAGATTTGAACATACCACCCTTGGGTTCATATCACTGTCTAATTGGTATGGATTGGTTGGAACAACACCATGTTATCTTAGAATTTCATAACAAGACATTTACTTGCATGAATGAGGAAGGGAACCCAAGAACAATCCAAGGAATTCCTAGGGCAGTTACTATTCGAGAGATCTCATCAATGTAGTTGAAGAAGTGTTACAGGAAGGGATACCAAATAATCGTAGCTCATATGGAGGAAGCACCTAATTATAAGGTGCCAAATCTTGAAGATAATGTAGTCCTGAAATATTTTGAGGATGTGCTCAAGGAGATATCGAGATTACCTCCTAAAAGAGATGTTGATTTCTCTATAAATCTGATTCCTGGAGTAGCTCCAGTATCGAAGACTCCCTACCGAATGAGTACACTAGAGTTGAAGGAGTTGCAAATGCATCTTGAAGAACTTTTGAAGAAGGGGTATATAATCCCAAGTGTGTTGCCTTGGGGTGCCCCAGTTTTATTTTTGAAGAAGAAAGATGGGACATTGAGGTTGTGTATTGATTTCCGACAGTTAAACAAAGTAACTCTAAAGAACAAGTATCATTTGCCAAGGATTGATGATCTCTTTGATCAATTAAAGGATGCAAGGATATTTTCAAAGATTGATCTCAGGTCAGGATACCATCAAGTAAGGATCAGAGATGAAGAAATCATCAAGACTTCCTTCAAAACAAGGTACGATCATTATGAATTCATAGTTGTGCCATTTGGGTTATCAAATGCACCAGTTGTTTTCATGTGCTTAATGAATGGTGTTTTCTGGGAATACTTAGACAATTTTGTCATTGTCTTTTTGGATGACATCCTTGTATATTCCAAGTCAGAAGAAGAGCATGAGCATCACTTGAGGATGGTGTTACACGTGTTAAGAGAGAACCAGTTGTATGCCAAATTCAGCAAGTGCTCATTTTATCTGAACCAAATTCACTTTTTGGGGCATATCATATCCGAAGAAGGGATAACAGTGGACCCTGAAAATATTGAAGCTATTAAAGGGTGGAAAACACCTAATAATGTGACATAAGTCAAATCCTTCATGGGTCTAGCTGGCTACTACAGAAGATTCATTGCAGGGTTTTCGAGGATTGCTCACCCGATCACTTCCTTGCAAAGGAAGGGGGAGAAGTTTCAATCGACAGAAGAATGTGAAAGGAGCTTCCAGCAATTGAAGCAGTTGTTAACCAGTGCTCCAATTCTTAGGATTTATGATCATAATGAATATTTTGTGGTTTGCACAGATGCATGCAAAGGACTTGGTAGAGTCCTCAATCAGAATGGTTTTGTGGTATGTTTTGAATCCATAAAATTGAAAGAGCATGAAAGGCTCTATGCCACTCATGATTTGGAGTTGGCAGCCATAGTGCATGCCTTGAAGAAGTGGAGGCATTACCTCATGGGAAAAATGTTTGAGCTGAGGAAAGACCATAATGGTCTGAAATATTTGTTTGATCATCCAACTTTAAATGCCAGGCAGGGCAGATGGTTAGAGTTTCTCTATGAGTATGACTTTGATATCAAGCACATCAAAGGAAAAGAGAACAAAGTGGTTGATGCACTCAGAAGGAGAGTGCACAAATTGCATGCTACAACCATTAGCATGTACCAAAATGATCTTAAAGGAAGAATTTATGAGGTTGCAAAAGCCAATTTGCAGTACATGGAGTTAGTAACAAAATTACAACAAGGTAAATTGCAGCAGAAGGTTGAAGATTATAAATTGGGAAGTGATGAAATTCTCCTATACATGAACATAATTTATGTACCCAATTATCATGAATTAAGGAGTCCAATATTGAAAGAGATGCGTGACATACCTTATGATGAAAACCCAGGATATCAAAAAACAGTTGCAATAGTCAAAAGCCAATACTATTGGCCAAGTATGAAGGAGGAAATTGATGAGTACATTGTTAAATGTCTGGAGTGTCAAAAGGTCAAGGATGAGCATAGACACCCAGTTGGGTTGCTGCATCTATTTCCCATTCCTGAATGGAAGTGAAAATTGGTGTCAATGGATTTCATCACCAAATTTCCCAGAACAAGCAATCAACATGATTCTATCATGGTGGTGGTGGACAAGCTTACTAAAGCTGCCCATTTCATTCCAATGAAGATTACTCATAAGGAAACCAATGTTGTTGATATTTATATGAGGGAAGTAGCATGCTTGCATGACATACCTAAGACAAATGTGTCTGACAGAGAGCCAAAGTTCACCTCAAAGTTCTGGAAGGGATTATTCAAAGGGATCAGAACAAATCTAAACTTCAGCACAAATTATCATCCCGAGTCTGATGGGAAAACAAAAAGGATGAACCAAGTGATAGAGGATATGATAAGAATGTACGTGATGGAAAAACCATCTAAATGGGATGACTATCTACACTTGGTATAATTTGCTTACAATAATGGGTACCAAGCATCTTTGAAGATGATCCCATTTGAGGCACTTTATGGCAGAAAGTGCAACACACTAGTAAGGTGGGACAACCCAGTTGATAGAGCAGTAGTTGGGCCCAAGTTGCTCAAGGAAATGGAAGAGAAGATGTCAAAGATTAAGCAAAATTTAAAGGCTGCTCAAGACAGGAAGAAAATCTACGCTGATAAGGGAAGAATTCACATAGAATTTTGTATTGGTGATCATGTGTTTCTAAAAGTGAAGGGCAATAGAAGTTGCCTGAAGTTGGGAAACTGTCCCAAATTGGAAGCTCATTACTGTGGGCCATTTGACATCCTAGAAAGGATTAGGACTATATATTATATGCTTGCATTACCTACATCTATGACCATTCATATAGGATTCCATGTATCATTTCTTAAGAAATATATACCTGATGATAATCATGTTATTGATTGGAATGTGATTCAGGTGGAGAAAGAAGGCGTTTTTCAAGTGCATCTGGTACACATTCTGGACCAGAAAATCAAGCAGCTCTGGAATTGATCCATCGAACTTGTAAAAGTCTAATGGACTTGGTATGGTCTTCAGGATGTCACTTGGGAGCACGAAGAGGCCATGGGGGCAGAATACCCGCATCTTTTTGAATATTTTTGAAAATGTTGTTGTAATGTGTAAATATGATGCACTGAGGACAATGCATAAATAAGGGAAGGGGATTGTAATACCTGAAGGTTGAGCCCCTGCTGAATTTTAATTATTCTTATAGGATGATAAGCCAAGTGGTTATAAGTTGCAAAGCTTATGTGTTTATTAGGTCAGAGAGCCTAGATGTTGAAGGCTAGGGAGTCTAGATACTGAAGGCTAGGGAGCCTAGTTTTGTATATGTAAATGCTCACATCATTGTGTGTAGAACAACCATGAAGAAAGAGTTATGGGGGACTAAACTCCACTGGGAAGGGAAAGGGAAGGGGGATAAGAGGCTAGGAAAAAGGGCTAAGCTTGAGGTCTTAACCCTAAGGTAATATTATAATAATTTCCTCTAAATACTAAGGTTTGGGAAATAACGCCAGATATCCTAAGTTCCTTTGGGAGAGGAATGAACTCCAAATGGAGAGGAACAAGCTCCCAAGAGAGCCATTTGTCAACCTTGGTGGATGCAGTTTTATGTGGGAATCAATCGTTGNGGGGGGGCTCTAACATTCTTGCGATGTGCCCCATTCACGCAGGCACATAGACATTGAGACGTCACATAGCTAACCACTTCCTCCATTGTTTTACCCCTACGAGCTCTGTAACCTACAACCCCGTGAAGCTAATCGTTACTTTTCTTGTGAAGCATAGCATGTCTGTATTGTGCCTGAGACATATCACACCCTAGCCATTTTTTTGTTGCTTCCCACGTTTTTCTCTAAACTAGTGCAACTCACTGTCATTACCAGAGGTATACCCGATTTACTATTATGATTACCCTAACTAGACTAGCCTGGGAGCTGGACTGAAGAAGCATGTTTTCAAGCCTGTGGCCAACTCTCTCCAGGTGAGAGAGGTTGTTAGGGAAGTGATTTTCCCAGAGGGAGCCTCACGACAGTTGTAGTGCCCTGAGACTTCCTATTCAGCCTATTGTTGAAGCCTTGGAAGGAGAGTGGGGCAGCCGAAGGACTGTCGAGCAGAGAAGGGGCACACTCCCTTAGGTGGGACAAGCATGTGTGGAATGAGGGACTATAAGATGTGGATGTGAGTGGACTCTTGGGGGACATAATCCTTCTTGGAGACTTTGTAACCTCAACCTAGCCTAGGATTCCCCTTACCCTGGGTGGAGTTTAGTCCCAGCTCAGGGGTGACCCACTGTTGATAGTTTGGAGCAGTGTGGTCTAAGGCTGGGAGGTTCGTGGAAGGTATGCACGTAGTTGGTGACCTTCATAAAAATATAAGTACCATTATATGTAAATTTTATGTTGGGTATATTGTACATGTCTTAATAATTATAATATTGTCTGTGTAAGCTGTTGTAGAAGATTGTTGTGATTTCTGCATTAAATTGTGTATTAGTAGAATGCATATTATTGTTGAATTTATATGTATGATGTTCCGCAAAGAGCTCTGTGTTCCGTAACCCAACAATTCCTAGGCATGGGCAGTTTTGACTATCAGAAACAGAGTGAGAAGTTTTTATTTCAAGTGGCATTGCCCAGTAGAAGGATAGGGGTGCTACAATTGGTATCAGAGCTTGAATAGAGCAGTCTTGTAGTAGCATGGACCGACTTGGGTGGCCTGGGGATGCTATAGAAAAATATTGGACTCCATCCATCGAAAACATCTCTTCGAAAAATCCCTCCATCATAGTGGGAAACCTTACACTAATTTTCCTGAAGTTCGAAGTCCAATAGCCTATCAGGCTCTCCCCCTTTTCGAATGTTTCCCATCGAAAACCATCCTTTTGAAAACCTTTGGAAATCATCCTTCTAAAGAACTCTCAAAAACACTCATTTCTACAAGATTCGATAGCTTAGATCGATCGTGATCGACGGTCCTCATTCTTTAAGATAAAATCCATCGAAAGGGAAAATTACTTCCACCACAGATCCTTCTAAAACCCAAATTTCGAAAACCATATCATATACCACCTATACCCAACTTCTACGTGGCACACTTTGGTTCGCCATTCCTTGCTAACATGGCACATTGACATGGCATACTCTTCCACCCTAGGCCCTCTCAATACAACATGTTTGTCTGATAGATCGAACGATCAACAGTCATGCCATCCGATGACCATGATCATCTTGGGTTCCCAAGCTGCGCACCCGTTACCTCGATCGAATAATCTTCTTCAGAACTTAACACCACCACTAGACCTTTTGAACAAAAATTTTTGAAGACTCCTTTCCAAAGGATATAATGACTGAGATCTATCAGATTCGATGATCCAGATCTTCTTGAAAAGCTTTAATCGCTTGACCTTTAACTTGGTTGGAATAACTTCCTCAGGACATGAAAACACGCCCAAACCTTTCGAACGAGTCTTTTCGAAAATGACTGCTCTGCAAGATTTGATGACTGAGAGCGAGGACGATCAACGACTCTCATTCTTTTGGATTTGTGCCATCAGAATCTCCCCCCCTTCAGACCCAAACAAATGATCGACTCCAAGATTTTTCTGAAACCATCTTTCCAAAGTCCTTTCACGATGCCCCTTTTTGGACCTCTATGATTGAATATCTACTGTTGGTCCTTTTGGTCGAATTAATCTAGGTCGTCGCTTCACTTAGACTTCATAGTCGCCATGAAAATGAAAATTTTGACCTCCCAGGCCAAAATTAACTCTATGACTTGCAAATTGATGCCATTGATCCTAACATTGAACGTTCTGAAGCCACTTAACTCAAAATTTGGGGATTTCACTCTCGTTCTACAATTTTCCCCAAATCCATCACGGTGAAATTCTGCAACAATGAAAATATACCAATTTTGCACTAGCTCTTGGCCCATACAAGCTCGGTGTTGAACCTCGACCTCTAATACCAATCTGTATCATCCCCCAACTTAATTGAGGAACATTACTACACTGAATACACATAAATTTGAAAATTTTGCTAACTAATTTCTTGTAGCTTACTAGCTATGAATTATACACATATATAACCATTTTTAGATACCCATAACTATATGCAACTACAACATGCTAACATGACCATTAATGTAGCTAATAAACATCTATAACAACATAAAAATCATTCCCATTCACTGAGTTAAGCACAACAATTAAACGCATCAAATAATTCATTCAATAATTAAACGCATCAAATAATTCATTAAACACATCCCATTCATTTATCAAGGTCTCTTTAGCACAGGTAATTGGGAATATCACTATTGGGAACTCAAGGGAACTCACTACTATGAAAACTAGCAGTAAAAATAGCAGCGATCACTTGTTGTTACAGTGCAACTCACCTAGGAGTTCACTCTTGAGGCCTGATAACCTGACTCTTCAGTCTTCATCTCCAAAACACTCCAAAAATGCTCTAGCATGCTCCAGAATTTGCCCAGCCTCCTTGCTTCATCTCCCTTGCTCTTCTTCCTTGATCTATGCTTTTTGTTTCTCCAAAAACATTCCTACCAAACTACATGTAACTGCCCATACAAATTTCCTCTCTTTTCCAAAACAAATTTGACTCACACTCTTTCTCAAACTGATTGTACTTAGGTTCATGTTTCCAATAACTATAGAATGTGACTCTCACACCCACCCTCTTACATGAGTTTAATGATTGGGCTCTCTTACACTCAAACAAAAAAATAAAAGGTTGTCCCCAATGATAATAAAATCCAGGAAAGTGGGTTGAATTAATAACCATAAATAATTCCCTTCTTTGGGCCCCTCTTAGACACTCACTTCTCTTGTGGAAAACTAAGCCCCCACCTTTGTCCATATCTCCAGATAGCTAACATAACTTTTTATTTATTAAAATTCAAAAAATACATTTCACAAATACATCACTGAATCATAGCCACATTTCATATTTACATTATACATAAATTAAATTGAAGATTATAGTAGGAATATTACATTAAAAAGAACTAGAAAAAGAGATTCCTCCCTTTTATCTCCCTTTTGTATCATCTACCTTCAAGATATAACATTTTTCACTTAGCGGCCGTATTCAATTCCAATGACAGTTCGATCATAATCCCAGGCGTCTCCCATTGATTGGGCATTGACTGGATGCACTTCAATTAGATGTGCAGGTATGTGAGTGGTTCTGTAGGCCTCGGGCTTAGGTTTTGCATGGAGGTCCATCCACTTTTGCATCGGATTCTTTCACGA